>JAMXBB010000001.1:15713400-15926473 GCA_024138015.1 Lumnitzera littorea | reverse complement strand
GGGGGGGGGTAGGTTTAATGCTTAGGCCAATGGAGATGGTCTGGGTAACGGTTGTGATTGGCGGTTGGCGGCAGTTTTAGGGAACTTCAAGGATAACTACTAGGTATGAGAGGGGAGTGTGGGTGGGGTTTTGAGATGTGGGGGGTTCGGTTGTAAGATTAGTTTAGGCTTAAGGTGGTGGTTCATGGTGGTTCGAGGTAGGGTTTATAGTTGGTGAGGGTTTCAAAGTAGTGAGATGGTGGTGCTACTAGGTGCTATGGCTAGGGACGAGAATGGCTGGGTTTGGTTGCTCGCGTGGTAGGGGAACTAGCTAAGGTGGTGGTGCCCTTTGAGGGTGGCTAGAGAAAGGAAGTCGAAGAGAGAGAGAGGGTTCGGTAAGTATAGAGAGAGAGTGATCGAGAAGAGAGAGAGAGAGAGAGCTCGTGAGTGGTTTCTAATCCTTATGTATGATTGTATGATTTTTAAGAGCCTTATTTATACACCAAATCGACCTAGTAAGTAAGGTAAGCTTAAATTCGAATTAAATGAAGATTTCTAAAATTCCAGTTTTTTCTGATTTTTGGAATTCAATTTGAATGCCCAAATGCATGAATCTGGATGTGTTCTTGGGTTCTATTCAAAGTAAGCCATGTGGTGAACAAGATCGGATTAAGAAACCATTTGTGTGTATGTGGAATTTGCACCAAAAAATGGATCCAAAGTGGAGGGGTTGAGTTTGTTTTGCTAGGGAAAGTAGAGGAAATTGTAGGAAAGAGAAAGGAAAGGAAGAGAAAATGCTGACGTGGTGCCACGTCAACCAAGTCGTCCAATGGTCGTGTACCACGTATCCTTATGTAACACATGACAGCTAATGTAGCATGCTACGTGGTGCTACGTTAGCGTCGACCAATCCGATGCTGCCACATATTAGGACACGTAGTACAGTGTAATCTTGATACGTGGCAATTCTTAATATGATAGTGTATCAGCTGAAAAAATAAAAAGGCTTTGCATGCCTTTACCAAGATTCAAACCCCTAACCTCCAAGTTATACCTAATGCTATGCCCATATGCTTATTCGTTAAGCTGTTAGCCTGTGCTTTATTCATATGTACAATCAAATTTCATATATGAACTAGGTTAGTTTGGACTAAATTCAAATCTAAGCTCAAGTTTAATGATATTCTTTTGAAATTTATTAAAATTAAAAATCTATTTTGTTAAATTATTATTCCTTAAATCTTTTATTTTCAATTTTTTTCTATTTTTTGTGACTTTTTAATTTTTAAAATTTTTCCAAAATTTTTTCATTTTTTTTGTATTTTCTAAATTTCTTTTTTTTGTGTGTTTTTTCCTATTTTCCTATTTTTTGATATTTTCCCTAGATTTCTTATTTTTTTTATGTTTTTTCCTATTTTCCTATTTTTTGTATTTTTTTAAACTTCTTATTTTTTCTAAATTTCTTATGTTTTTATATTTTTTTAATTTTATATTTTTTTTGTATTTTTCTCTTGATTTAGGACCTCTTATCTTATTAAAATAAAATAAATGAGGTAAATATTGGGTTTCTACATTATGCTTTCTTGAACCAACTAGTGTAGGTATAGAGATACCTTTAGAATAAAATGAACCTCACCCTAAACCTATAATACTCAAACCACCACAAGAAGACCAAAAACCTATAGAAACTCAAGACAATGCTCAATCGAGTATATAGAGTAATAATGAGCTAGTTGAGGGTGAACTAGAGGGTAATGTAGAGGAAGATCTAGAGGAAGAAGAACTCGAAAATGAAGAACTTGAGGAAGAGGAGCAAAAAGTGGACATTAAGGGTGATCTTAATGAGGATATGCATGCTATAATGATGCAGGCCATAGTAATGCTAAGATGAATGAAATAGAAGGAAATGGCACGGGATATCAATCAAAAGTTGATTTAGAAAATGAATTAAAACCTATATCAAAGGCTCAATTAGAGCCTAATCTAGAGGTTAACCCCATACAAAATGAGAATGTGGCTCATAAGATAATAGTTAATAATGACATTGAAGAGTTTGATGAGGATAAAGTATATGAAGTAATTATAATTCCTAATAGTCTTAAGTTAATATGACTAGGATATGATCAAGTTCTATAAGTGGAGAGGAGGATAATACAATAGGTGGGCAGGAGGATAATACAATTGGTGGACATATGGAATGGATTACTTTTTAGCAAGTGTTTGCAACAGATAGCTCCGATGATGAATAGTTGGATGACTGACTTTGTTTTTGCTAGGTCCTCAAAGATGATTTTGTAACCCTTTTGATAGAACTTCATGTAAATTTTGATTTTTTGATGTATTTGCAGCTTTTGACCATATACAAGTATCATAAATAATCTATATAGTTAGGTCAAATGCATCTTAGTGACTAGTCATGTAAACTTTTGTAATGTATTGTTGTAAATGTTGATTTTGTACAACTTAATGTAAATGGCACTATAACTAAGTTGTAAATCTTATGTATGTAATTAAAAGTTCATCGAGTCTGTAAATTTTGTTTTCTGGAGTCTAAACAAATGTAATGATGTAAAGCAAGTATCGAGTAAATAATAGAAGTTTATGTATATTGTGTATGATGGATGGAATGTCGTCATTATTTTATACAAGTGTAAGATGCAAGGATTCAATGATTCACAAAATGTTTATAGAAATGAGATTAAGATATCTGATGACTTACGAATGGATATGTGTGCTGGTTCTATAAGTTATAAATATTACATAAGTGGTGGTTGAAACCAGAAATGGAGTCCTAACGGAAGGTCTACAACAAATCAAGACCCTCCACTACAAGCTCCTTTACCACTAAGGGAGCAATTTAGATAGGATATACCTTCACCTCGCAATAAACTATCCCCATTGGATAATTACTTGCTAGCATACATATATTGATAAGACAATAGGGAACATTAATTCAGTATCTTGTTACTAGAGGAAATGCAAGAAATAAGAGGCTTTAGGAGATAGAATAAAGGTAAATAAGCCTTAAGATGTTGGTAAGATTTTAGAGTTCATTAAGGCAACATGGTACTTCAAGGGTGAAATGGGTAAACTAGATATGGTTGATGACTAGCTAGCTAAATTGAAAAGAGTTTTGGAAGCATATAGAATTCTAGAATCTCAAAAGCTAGCATACAATACATTTATGCTTAAGTTAGCAGCATGAGTATGGTAGGTCTCAAAAGCCAGACGATTGGGAGACAATATCACTTAGTAGATGTTTAAGGAGGAATTCATGAAAGAGTATTTTCCTCACATTGTTCAGACTAAGATGGTGTAAGATCTGTTTGAACTTAAGAAGGGGAGTGTCAATGTAACATAATATGAAATTTAGTTTAATTGATAATTGTAGTATACACTAGCTTCCTATTACAATAATCTTGAGTTAAAGAAAGATTTGTTTCTTATAAAATTTGATCTCACAATACACTATAAGTTGGAGGACTATGGTTTCACTACCTATAATAAAGTGGTGGATAAGGAGTGACAACTAGAAAACAACCATTTAAGGATACAACTGAACCCTTGATTCAAACCTGAGTTTTAGGGCTTGAAGGAATAGTGAAGTAGATTCTCTCGTTCCAGCCAAGGCCAAGTTGATCCTCATTACCGAACAACCTCATCTATCGAGCTGAGCTGTTTTGGTTTTGTTAACCTTTGTATGCTAACCTGATTCATATTCTCTTGATTGCTTAGCTAGTCTTACCATCTACTCTACTTTGCACATGTTGACCACTGGCTTGGTAGTGCTTGTGTCGAGGACCCTAAGATACATCTGAACCAACATCTCTTCAGAAAACCCCTTGAGTTTACTTGGCAACTTCCAGCTTGACAGTACAACTTTGTCTATTTTTGCTAAAAGTTCCATAACGACATATCGCCACATGTCCAGCACCACGTGAAAGGCTTCACTACACCAATTATTAATTTCTTTGATTTTTCATTTGCACCATTTATTATTCCTTATACATTACTTCTTTTAGATAATACCCTTATTGTCTTTTCCATCTTAAGTAAGATGCCCCAACTTTTCGGATAAATACTCTTATAAATGTGGCTACAACAACATGATAGATATTTAAATATACTTTACTATTCTCTTTCGCAAGCTGGTGTACTTATTCCTTTTTGAAAGGAATTAGACAACTAGACCCTTGATGTAGGTCTTGGTAAGATATTAAGAGGGAGGGAGGGAGGGGTGGGGTGGGGGGAGGGGGTGTGAATTGATCCCTTTTATAAAAGCTAAAACTTTTTAGTTTTAAAAACAAAATCCTTCTTAATAGCTTAAATTGCATGATAAGTAGCTAAAAATTGATTGTATAACTTAAGGTACAAAAATAAAAGTATAAACAGTAAAGATTAGAAAGTAAATAAAGTAGGGAGAAAGAAGATCAGGTAATCGATTTATAGAGCTTCGGCCTTTTGCCTACTGCTCTCTTCTAACTCTACCGTTGGGGACTCGGTCCTCTTTACCAGTGTCATTCCACTAATACAATCTTTTTAATAAACAAAGATCAATGAGAGATTATAAGGATATCTAGTTACTTCTCTGTCTTATCTCACTAGCTTCTTCCTAAGCTATACATAGGACTTAAAGGACTCCTTAATCCTCTTACACTCAATTTGCAATGTCAGTAACGTTTACAAAGAAAGTGAGACAATATAATCAAATAGCTCTTTACAATTTTCGCACAAATACAATAATAATGAAACTTATTTCACTTAGTTTCTTATTAAGTTTTTGTCAATGTTCATGAGAGAGAATTTTGAATTTCAGTTCTTATCTTGATCCACTTATGTCAATCTTGTCTAGCTTCAATTTATCTTGAATTAATCTTTTGTGTAATAGCTAGAAAACGGCTAGTTCCTGATTTTTCTTTAAGAGAACTTGATTCAAGCACAATTAGTTTTGTTGTTAGAGAAATATCTCATGAAAATAGGAACCAAATATTTGAATTTTTGAAAACTTGAATCAAGTGGATCGTGTTTTATTTCTTTGCCAAGTTTGAGTTATTTGACAGTTGCTACACGTAATGATTTGCTCTAATCTTCTTTTGATTATGTGGAAATTAAACAATTTGAAAAACACACTTCAAATATTAAGGATAAGCATGGAAAGATATGAACAAATCTTTCATAAAACTTACTCTTTAAGAAATAGTCCAACACTGTTTGTCCGTTATCTGACGTGAATAAATCTTCTCCCTTCTTTAATATCTCTCTTTAGATTTTCTCATAAAATTCTCATAAAAAAAATCTAGTTGAAATTATCTATAATATTCAACCTTATATTCAGCAAAAATATCTTGGAGTTCCTAAATTATTTTCAATAAATTAAGTTGTAACTTTATCTCGAGAAACTTGCTAAAAACTATGGTAAAATTTTAAAATTTCGAGCATAACTTTGTCCAATAAATCCTAAAGAAATTTGAATTTTTTTTTGAACTTGATATATAACTCTAGAACACCAAATCTTTTTTCCAAATAAAGTCCTTAATTTATTTAAAACTTGACCAATCTTGCTAAGACCATTAGAAGACTTTCTTCCAAAAATATATTGCTCAAACCTTAGTCATCCAATTTACAAAACTGATTCTTGAGCATTCTTAAAAAATCACAATTAAAATCTCTATAGACTTAACCATCTTAGTGGAACGAAATTGAGTATATTTTCATACTATACCCAATAAGGTAGAGCTAGGCCTTCTTGCAAATTTGTCCAACTTAATTTATTCGAATTAATCAGAAAATAACTTAAGAACAGCGGCTAGTCTTGAATCTGTATACTAACTATACTGTTCTACTCTCTTACTAATATATTTTTTGATACACATTTTGACATATATTCTGACAAGCATAAATTCAAACTTATTTTTGTCTTAACACTTATTTTCT
Organism: Lumnitzera littorea; assembly: GCA_024138015.1. NCBI lineage: Eukaryota > Viridiplantae > Streptophyta > Magnoliopsida > Myrtales > Combretaceae > Lumnitzera > Lumnitzera littorea. Next base: position 15,920,560 of record JAMXBB010000001.1, on the reverse strand, counting down.
TTAGGACGTCCTGCATACTTAAAGAGCTTGTTAAGTTCATTCATATCTTTTTGTTATCATCAAAATATATTAAGGGAAAACTTAACATTCTCTCCCTTTTTAATGATAATAAAACAACATTTAAACAAAAACATATATCATCATAAACATAACATAAACGGAAATTGATTTTAAATTTTCTGACTATCTTAAACTTTCTGACTTTAATATATTTTTGTATACCTTACTACTCCCCCTTTTTGTTATCATCTTGAAGATATAATTTCTCCCCTTAAACATAAGATACATGAAAGATGAAATGCATAAAGGAAACTAGAAGTCCATTGAATGGAACTACCAAAAGCAGAGTACAAAAGTTCTGATAAGACATGAAACCTATATAGATACCTAACATCAAAACTTAACTAACATGAAAAAAGAAAGAACCAAACTTGTTTGAATGGACCACTAATACGACTACAGAAAATACAGCTGAATGGATCACATCTTCTTTTGTGGCTTGGTTTTCTTACGAGCTACAGTTTTTGTGCATATGTACTTCTTGGTAGGACTTGATTAAGTTGTTGAGAATATATGAACAGATTTAGCAGGGATGTTTAGAGGAATAGATATTGGTACATATGGTACCAATGCAAGAGAAGGCTTTGGAGTGACAACAGTTGTTGGCTCAAGCATAAGAGGATGCTCTTGTTGAACCGATTTTTCAAAAGGCTTAGAAGGTACTTGATCATGAGTTGGGGACTTATGAGGTGGAACATTTGGTTAAGAGATGGTCTTTCCTTGAGTCTTCTGTCCACCAAACCTTTCTTCAATGATTTTAGTAATGATCTTTCCAAATCTAACTTATTGAAACTTAGAGAATCAGAAGAAGTTTGCCTGTGGTTGATATGAGTAAGTTTTGAGTCACTTTCTGAGTCAATTTCTAATACTATTTTAGCTTTTCTTTTTCGAAGATTAAGATCTCCCCCTATCATTGGTACATAATCCTTCTACTGTTTCTTCTCATGTCTCGCTGATTGCTTTCCTTTTCCTTTGGGATCCTCTTTCACACTTTTGGACTCACTTTCTAAAAGGTTAAAATTATCAAATCTAGCTCTTCGAAAGTGTGAAAGAAGATCCTAAACTTTCCTTTGGCCTTTGTAGTCCTAATTTTTTATTTTTTACAAAAGGGGTCCTAATTTAAAAATAAAAATAATAAAAAAATTAATAAAAAATAAAAATAATAAAAATTAACAAATGATGAAAATACTAAAAAATAAGAAAAGAAGAATTATAAAGATTTTGTAAATTTTTAAGAAGTAACTCATATTAGGGATAAATGGTTTTAGTTTTAGCTTAGTTTAAATAATCATTTTAGAGAGTCACATGGTTTAAGTACAATTTAGTTATACTAAAAATCAAGGCGCAAGCTAACGGCCTAACGGATAAGTATTGAAATATTATATTGGATTTAATTTGAGGTCTTGGGTTTGAGTTTCGCTAGGTACCTATATCTTTTATTTTTCTATTTTTTACAAAAGTAAGATGAATAAACGAGATTCATATCTAATTAAAATCATTTGAATCTAGTTTGATTTTATTAAATCGGATTTGAATTAATTTGGATCTAGTTTAATTATTATTAAAAAATCAGTTACAATAGATATGATTTGGTTTAGGTTTTATAAAAAAACACACCTGTCAAATAGGAAAAAATCCAATTTTCCTCACTCTATTCACGGAAGAATATTGCACCTTGTACAGTGCATAGCTTCCTCATTCGAACAGTTCACGTCAGTGATACTGCCACGGTGCTGCAGATCGCACGAAGACCAATCTAAGTGCAGAACACTACTGCACTCACTTGACCGTCGTTGCACTCACAGACTAAGCAGCTAAACTCCATCCCCTTTGTCTAATATACAATAGATGATACACTGTTCACTTTCCATCCTTGCACTAATCAGCAAAATCAAGGATAAGCAACGGCCACCACCCCATGTATTATCACCGAGCACGCCGTCCACTTCACAGCATTCCATCTACAATCTGCACAATGCAATCCATACGCTAAACTTCACTACACACAGTAACAGCATTCTAAACTACTGCAAACGCTACTCTCAGCCTTTGACTCCTCAAATTTAATCATGAACGTCATGTTTACAGCAGCAAATTCCCTAATTTGTTGCGGCACTGCACTCCATCGACTGAGCACCTAACCTTCATAATCTACATAACGTAATCCTCTGCCACTACATCTATGCAACTACAGCCGTAACTCCAGCTTTAATACGCCCATAACTCCAACACGGCAGCTACTGCACTCCGCATGCACCACTCATACGTATCCATTGCTGTACATACGGCTAGACTCCCTTGTATAACAGGAAAGTGACAGCAATCACAGTAACGCAATGGACCAATCTCCATAGCACCCACACACAGTCCATGTCTGAGCTTCATCCCGATTAACACTGACTACTACTCCACTGCAAACTACGCAAGGACCAATCTAATCACGTTGAGCCGCAATTCCGATCAGCCACACAACACGAGCTAATCAACGACAAAACCCTCCAAGCTATGTTTTGCCATTAGCCACGAAGACTCATTGTATAGAGGACACAGCCGAACATGTTTAGGTTCGGTTTCGTTCAATTTTTTATATATTTATTTATTATTATTATTATATTATATTATATTGTATTATTATTTTATTAGATCCTTAGTGATTTAGCATAGTTTATATGTATAATAGTTAGGATATTTCTTTAGCATTAGTTCTTTAGTATTATATAGATCAAATATTGATTTAAGTAAATGTTTTTTTAATAAGTAGTAATATAGATATTAGATAAGGGATTGTTAAGATTAGTTTTATCTTATTATTATCTATTAGTTCACATAATATATAATACATGAATATGTTAGTTTAAGAGTTTTAGTATTAGTTCTTATATAAGAGTATTATATGGAATTGTTTTATTTTGGTAGATTGTTATAGGAGTTGTTAGGATTGGTTATTTTTTGTTAAGATTTAATCTTGTTTAAGGATTTGTCATATAGAAAGCTGTTTTTTTTTTAAAAAAAAAAATTAATAAAAAATCCTTTTAAAAAATTTTAAGACTTTTAGTGAATTTTTTATAAAATAACAACACTTTAGTATTAGGACCCTTTAGGTTTTTTAAAAATAAACCGTATAAATTAAAAATGTAAACTTAGGCAGTTTTCAAAATTAAGATAAATTAACACATTAAAGATTTTTTGAAAGAACTATGATTGTCTGATTCCGGCTAGCGGGTACGTAGGCACCTTCAGGGTGATGATAAAATATGTAGAAACTTAGGTTCTTTTTTTTTCTTTTGATTTTATTTATTTATTTATTCCTTAAAAATTATTATAATTAGAAGAATAATTCTAATTTTGATAAATAGACAGTGGTACCCTTTAATAGATTAACCTCTAAACTCGGAACCCTCTAGTTTTTCATTCAAATTGAAATTAAAGATCGGTAGCCAAATCGTAATCAATCCACCCAATTGGTTATGGTTATGGTTATGGTTATGGTTATGGTTATGGTTACGATTTCTGTTTCTTTTTCTTTTCCTGACTTCGATCGGGTGACAACTTTAAAAATTATTTTCAATAAAAAAACTGGAATTTCTCAATTTCTTTAGTCGAGGATTAACATTAAATGGGTTAGGGTTTAGTATTAATCGAAAATGGGTAATTTAATTTTAAATAGAAAACCAAAAAATTAGGCTCGACAGCCTTGATCTACATTATCTTTGTATCAGAGTGGAGGTTTCATTTAAGTAAGTTGTACTTAGATCTTTGTGAAGTAGTGTTTGTAGTAGTAGTGTGTCGAAGTTGTGTAGAGATTCACAGAAGTGTTTGAGTAAGCAAAAGAGTATAGTAGTAGTTTGTTTTCGTGTATACTTTATTTTGCCTTGTTTTAAGCATACGAAAACATAGCAAGTTCTGGTTGAGTTTATTGTTCGTTAGTGTAGTTGTTGTGTTCGTAGATTCTTTGGAAATTTGTGTATATTGAAATAGTAACTATTATACCTCATATTTGAAGTTTATTTCTAGAGTTTTGACAAGAAGATGACGGATCCCAATGTTAATGTCGGTATTGGTGATGATGATAGTAGTGTTGTCCATCATAGACGACAACCCCAAAGCACTCCCATAAGTAAAGACGAATGACTTGATAAAGTGGCTAACTTCTTAGTCAATTTGACTAGAGTTGTTCATGTAATGGCTTATCGACCTACTAAGACCATGTGGAGTACCTCATAAGTTGCCTAACTTGCTAGAGGATAAAACCCAGTGTGACAAGCTTGAGGTAAAGGAGTAAGAAGACAGGTATGACGAAGGATTGACTCAGGAGATATAGATGATGATGAAGAAGAGCAAGTTAGAGCACCCTGAGCTACTGACTATGTAAAGCTTCAAGTTCTGAGCTTCAGTAGTTCTAAGAGTGTAGATGATTATTTGGATTGGGAGGAGAATGTTGAACGCATTTTTTATTATTGCCAATATGAGGATTGGGAGAAGGTAAGGACTACTATTGTTGAGTTCTAAGATATGCTGCCATGTGGTGAAAGAACTTTCAAATCATGAGGAGACAAGAGTGATACAAGGAGGTCAATACTTAACCTGGGATGAAGATGATATTTGTTTGTATCGGATACTTATTTGCAAGACACTTTTGCTTGGCTTCAAGAGTTGAGGTAAGGAGGCTGGACTATTGACGAGTATGTTTAGTATGAAGTAAAAGAGGTACCAACCTGAATGGTATCGAGATTTCTTACTAGATTAAGAAATGACATTCGAGATATTGTGGAACTTCAATAGTTCATTATGATAGATGAGGCTATACAAATAGCCCAATAAGTAGAGAGATAGAGAAGGACTAAGATATCAACTCGACCCCCGATGAGCCGACTTGGTTAATTAAGCTAACTTGATGGTAACGTGCTAACCCGAACATATGAGAAGGGGAAGGATTTGAAAGGAAGATAAGCCATATCAAGTGCTTCAAGTGCCAATGGTTTGGACACATGGCTAGTAAGTATCTGAACTGAAGGACCATGATCGTTAAGGGAGATGTCCTAAAGATTGAGGTAGATAGCACAGATGAGGAACCTAAAGAGGAGAAAGAAGTAGGAGATGAGGTTGATGTTAAAGTCGACTAGATTGAGGAGGTTGTGTTTGCAAAAGACCTGGATAAGTTAACTTTAGTTGTCTGATGTGCCATAAGAATAGAACTCTCTACCGAAGAGGAGCATAAAGAGAACTTATTCAACATCATCTACAAAGTGAATGATCGGGTGTGCGCACTCATAGTAGACAGTGGAAGTTGTACCAATGTGGCATCCATTGACTTGGTTAAGAAGCTTAAGCTACTTACCACTTCACATCTAAAGCCATATAAACTACATTGGCTGAATGAGAAGGGAGAACTACATGTTACTCAGCAAATGTTATTGCCAATCTCAATTGGAAAATATTCCGATGAAATCCTTTGTGACATGCTACCTATGTGTGCATCACATGTGTTGTTAGGTTGACCTTGCCTTTTTAACTAAAGGGTTATTCATGATGAATTCAAAAACACTTATATGTTCGAGAAGGATAGTAGGCGAGTCACTTTAAGCCCTTTGACCCCGAGTCAACTGAGCAAACTACGAGCCAAATTGGCTTGAGGATTAAAGAAGACCTTGGTGTTGAGTAGGGCCGAACTCCAAGGAGTCATTAAGGCCGATGTGCCAACTTTTCTATTAATCAGACGACTGTTAGAATTAAAGAAGAAGACTGAACTATCCCTAGTGGTTAGAGAACTACTGCAAGAGTATACCAACTTGATCCTAGAATAGTTATTCGAGGGATTACCCTATTTTAGAGGCATTGAGCATTATATTGACTTAATACCTGGTGCTGCCCTACTGAACAAACCAACTTATCGGATGAACCCTGAATAAATTGCCAAACTTTAAAGACAAGTCAATGAACTACTAGAGAAAGGATATGTGAAGGAAAGTCTAAGCCCTTGTGCTGTACCTAGGTTATGTATGCTACACAAGGATGGAACTTAGCGTATATGCATGGATAATAGAGTTGTTAACAAGATTACGATCAAGTACCAATACTCCATCCCGAGGCTAAATGATATGTTAGATGAATTGAGTGGTGCGAGGGTATTTAGCAAAATAAATCTGAAGTTGGGATACCACTAAATCCGAATGAGGCAAGGGGATGAATAGAAGATTTCTTTTAAAACTCGACATGGCCTGTACGAGTGGATGGTCATGCCTTTTAGACTATCAAACACCCTAAGCACTTTCACGAGGCTAATGAACAATGTTTTGAGAGATTTGATTGGGAAATTTGTCATCGTCTACTTTGACGACTTCTTGTTTATAGTACCGACATGGCAATGCATACTGACCACCTTTACTCTATTTTTTATGTTCTCTAAGTAGAAAGGTTGTTCGGAAACTTGAAGAAATGTTGTTTTTGTTAGGAAGAAGTGATCTTCCTAGGATATGCAGTTGGTGGAAGAGGATTGAGAGTGGATGAAGAGAAGGTACGAGCTATTATTTGTAAACCCTAAAGCCAAGCCAAGCCAAGTAACTATAGGTTTGAACTTAAAACCCAAGGTTTAGGATGATCGGCTAAAGGATCCGATCAAACCCAAATTATAAACTATTTAACAAAACACCAGTAAAAATGACCCTGTAAACTTAAATTTAAGAAAGTGAGTAGTAAAATAAAAGACTATAAAATTTTCAAATTTTAAGCATAATAACTGCTAATTACCGAAAAGGTAAAAAGTGTAATATAATAACTAATAAATTAGTAGAGATAGATTATATGTATACTAAAAATTTTAGAATGACCAAAATAATATTTAGGAATGTTCACGTGTACCCTACATGTATTTACGTGTAGATAAAAATACGCGTAATTGCTAAAATAGGCCGAAAATTAAGTAAATAATTAAAGAAAAATACAAAATAATTATAAAAAAATAAAAAAAAAATCAGAAGAAGATACCTGCAACTAGATCAGGTCGTGACTGAAAAGAAAAAAAAATTAGCCAATAAAAATTTGCCAAACTAAAAGCCTAAAATCAAGGAAATGGACAAAATCACATCAAATTAATGCACATTAATTACTATGTTTGTCTATAAATAAGGAAAAAAATTCTCAGAAGACATTTGGACAATTTGTAATCTGAGAAAAATCGAAACACAAGAAAAATCGAGAGAAATTCCAGAAAAAAAAAAAAAAAACTGTGCAGATTAGCAAGGTAAACTAAAACCACCACCCACCACCACCTGGGACCGAACCACCACCACCACCCTACACTAGGACCAGCGTCTGGACCGGCCGACAGCCTTGGACCGGGATTGGACGGCCAGAAAGCTTTGAACTGGTTAGTCATTTATTCACCCCGATTTTTGTATAATTTTGTAAAATTAGTTATTTTGCCCAGAAAATTATGAAACTTGTTATTCTGAGGTTTTATTGTATGTAGATTTAGGGAAAAATATTGATTTAGTTTAATTATGTCTGAAAATATAGGGTTCTTAAGAAATTGTTCAAAACCGAGCATGATTAAACCGGAAATTAAATAGGCTTAGGGATGTAGTTTGGGGCTCAAAATTTTTCTGTAGGATTCTCATATGATTTAGAATAGTGCTATGAAGCCCTTTTTTTTAAATTAATTTTCGAAAATTTTAAGTTAATTTTTAGCCCTAAAATGATGGTAAAATTGGGTGATTTGGGATTAATTAGGTAATTAGGATGTTAATTACTGATTTGGATCTTGATTAGATGATTAAGGAAGTTAATCTCTGCAGTGGAACCCTAATCCTAGCTTTTAGGTACTAATTATGGTTAATTAGGGAAATTAGGTAAAGAATATGAGAAATTAGGAATATGTGAAAATATAAATTACTAAATTTAAAAAAATAAAGTTATTTAGATAATATTATAATTGAAATCAGAAAAATAATAAATCAGAATTAATATTTAATTTTAAGTAAATATCTTAAAATGTAAGATTTTTACACATCGGGAATAAATCCGATATTCCAATTAGGGTTAGAGTATACCGAATAGTTAGAATACCAAAATTACGACCCAATAGGATATTTGAATACCCGAGCATAAGGTGATTAATGTCACATTGGGATTCGAGCCTAATTACGACTTAGGAATTAAAACTAGAATCTAGTTTAGGAGCCGAACCCCGAAATAAAATACAACGAATTATTAATACGTTGTAGGTATACATGAGGAAAATGAGTTACATTATAAATTAGAATAAGAATCCATAAAAATAAGTACTAAAAGGACCTCTTTGCATTATAGGACACCCAGAAACAAATCAGCTCGCAAATTGAGGATCGAGCGATCGAGCAAATTCAAGTAAGTTGGGTTATTGCTTATTGTAATAGAGTACTAGCTTTGTAGTGGTCGGAGACTTAGGCTTGTATATGCTTGTGATTGTAAGTAGTTTGCGTATGTGTTTGATGTATCTGAATTCGTGCTGGAATTTGTGCTGTGAGTGATTTTGTGACTGATTTAATTGGTATGAACTTGTTTGAAAACCTTAACCGGAATTTAATCTTAGTTGACCGTAATAACCGAAAACGTCATGCATTGTAACCCGTTAGGGGATCATAGGACTCTTCAACCAAATACCGACCCCTTCGAAAGGGATAGCGCATGATTGCAAAATGGTCCCTTCTTCATCCTCAGTCGAACTAAGTGACAGGAGAGGAGGTCGCGGCGGGGGTGAAGTCAATGGTTCGGAGGTAGTCGCGGGAGGAGCGAGGTCTCCATTGCACAAGCCTGGGTTTGGTTGTGAGCTGCTGCATAACATGGAACTCCTCAACCCGGATCGGAGCGGGTGAAATTTCTCTGATTTCACAACGGACCGGACTACGTTGTGCGATGACACTTGATTGTTGCATTGCATGAAAATAATTGTTTGATAACCCTATTTGTGCTTGTATGCATTCATGAGTCTCCAATTCAACTTACTGAGCTGTAGTTGCTCATACCCTTATAGATCCTTTTGCAGGTTCTGATTTGTAATCTCTTCAAGTACCATGCCGCCCTACAATTATCCAGAGGTTAGTCTTTTTGAAGCCAGGGGTGTGAGGATCAAGTTATTTAGCTTAATGTGTAACCAGACTGACCTTGTAGTTAAAGGATGAAGACTGTTAGTTATTCTGTAAATTAGTAAACTGTAGTTATTATATAAATCTTCCTGGGAAGCTCTGTGGACTTATTTATATGATTATCTATGTTTAATAGTAATTTGAGTTACTTATCATATTTGTAGTATAATCATTAATCGAACTGTTTACTTCAAAGCGAGTGGTCGTCGACGCCTTGTGTAGATTATCTCTATGGTAGGAACTGTGAGGCCAATTTCTATCATAGAATGGTTTACACGGCGGGACTGTTGCAACTTCGCGACTTCGGGGCGTAACATTATTGAATGGTTGACCCCGACCTCCTATGCCAAGGTGAAAAGTTTTCATAGATTAGCATTGTTCTATTGACACTTTATCCAAGGATTCAATACCATTGTAGTGCCTCAAACTAAACTTATGAAGAAGAATATGGAGCTCAAGTAGGGAGAGAAAGAGGAGAGTAGCTTTACTAAAATGAAAACAAGGTAGACCTTTACCCTAGTCTTGGCTCTACTAGACTTTGAAAGAGTATTTGAGCTTGAATGCGATGCATTAGGTGTCGACATTAGAGTTGTGCTGATGCAAGAGGGCCGACTTATCGCTTATCATAGTGAAAAACTCAAGGGAGAGCAATTGAACTATTATATTTATGACAAAGAGCTTTTGGCCCTAATTTGAGCTCTTTGCATATGGCAGCATTATCTTTTGCCAAAAGAATTTGTCATATACATTGGTCATGAGTCCTTGAGGTATTTGCGGAGCCAATCCAAACTTTCCAAACGCTAAGCCTGATGGATTAAGCTCTTGGAGTGATTTCACTTTGTCATTAAGTATAAGCAAGGCAAGAACAACGTAGTTGCCGATGCCCTATTGAGAAGACATGTTATTCTCATCGAGTTGCAAACCAGATCGTTAGGTTTTGCTAGCATAAAAGAGCAGTATCAGAATGGTCCTCATTTTGGCCCTATATATAAGAATTGTAGAGAAGGAAGAGCAGTAGATGAGTACCATGTGGAGGATAGTTATTTGTTCAGAGGTGGTAAGCTGTGTGTACTAACCTATTCGATAAGAGAGCTATTGGTGAGAGAAGCCCATAGTAGAGGACTTTTTGGATACTTTAGAGGGCGGAGAATGTATAAGCTATTGAATGATAAATTCTTCTAGCCTAGAATGAAGCATTACCTGTATTATGTGATTAAGAGATACACCATCTATAAGAAAGCAAAAAGCCGAGTAGAGCAAGGAAAAGTAATGCCCCTACTTACCCTGACCAAACCATGGGTTGACTTAAGCATGGATTTTGTGCTCGGATTACTCTGAATTGCCTGAGGTAAAGATTCTATGATGGTTGTTGTGGATAGGTTTAGCAAAATGGCACACTTTATGCCTTGTACAAAGACTAATGACGCTTCGACTATTGCTTCTTTGTTTTTGCAAAAAATAGTTTACTTGCATTAAGTACCAAATAGTGTGGTATCCGACAAAGATCCAAAATTTTTAAACCATTTGTAAAGAACACTTTGGCATTGGATAGGCAACAAATTACTGTTTAACACCTCCTATGATCTCCAAACCGATGACCAGATAGAAGTGGTCAACCGTATTCTAAGATCACTACTCCCAACTGTAGTGGGATATAACTCAATTGACTGGGATGTTTGTATGCTCGTTGTCAAATTTGCTTACAATAGGACAGTACGCACCACTACTAGACATTCCTCCTTTGAAGTTGTTTATGGTTTTAACCTAGAAGTACTCCTTGATCACACCTTGAGGCCGCCTAGTGATCTAGAAGATCTAGAAGCAAGGACTCGAACCTAATCCATCTAGCAAATCTATTAACGAGTCATCCAGCAGATTGATCAAGCCGCCAGAAAATTGAAGGACAAGAGCAAAGGAAGGAAGACCAAGCAGTTTTGGCCTGGAGATCAAGTGTGGTTATACCTGAGTAAGGAAAGATTTCCTAATAAGAGGAAGAACAAACTATCTGCCTGAGTTGAAGAACCATTTAGGATATTCTAAAGCTTTTCTTGATTTGGAGAAAACTCTTTATTGGAGTCATTAGGAACTTGAAATCCCAGAACTTTTCTTGATTCTTTCATTCTAAAATCAACCTTTCAACCTTTCATCCAATTTGTACCTTACATGACATTACAAACAATAATTAGTGAGACCTTGTAGGATTTTCAATGAAATTGCTATCAACTGATAGATCTAGATGAGAGCAACACGGATCTGTAGTTTCTTTTTTATTTTAATCACAAAATCTTAATTCTTATAAAACCCTAGATTGAAAAACGAAAGATCTATAGAGTAAGAGAAGAGAGAGGAAGAGTGTAGTACCTTTTCGATTGCGGCTAAGAATATTACATAAACCTTGTGTTTTGTTTAGATTTACTAGGGTTAGTAAGAAAACATAAGTTGTCATTTGGAATATTAGAAGGTAGGCTAGGCTTTCCATTTTAGTATGTTTATTACAACATAATTGAAATCACCAAAAACACCGACCAAGCATGGTTCATTAGACATCATATACAAAAAGCTCAGATATCATTTCATAACTCATAAATCAACATATCACACTTGTAAACAACTCAACCAAGGCAATCAAAGCTGAGTAGGTTAGAAAGTTACATGATTAGATATAAATCTACTCGAATCACACAAATATCCATTTACTAAGGCCACTTAGTGAATTCCCATAACCTTATTTATGTTCTCGAGGGTTTTCCTTGACCATCTCTTAAACAAAATGCGTATGATACTCGAGTTAATATATATTAAGTATAAACAAGATTACTAACCTACTTGCACTTGGAGTCTAGGTCTTAGTGTAGTTCTTTATAATGCAACTTTAGTGATATAATAATTGCACATCAAATCACTTAGTAAAACTTCCACTTTTAGTAATTTTAAAACATTATTGCAATTAGGCCAAGGTTACTAAAAGTTCATTTACTTAATTTTTGAAAAGTTTTTATATATAATTAAGTAAACCCTTTTAAGAGCTTGTATACAAAAATTGGGATAGAAACTATATCATTTAATATTTTTAAAATTTAATATAGAATTTGTTTTTAAGCACTATTTCTTAAGGAACTCATATTTCAATTTGAATTGAAAAGATCCGATTTGATATTTAGATTCTATATGAAAAATTACATAGAAAAACCAAAAATCACATTGTTTGGACTTTGCTTAATATTTTTAGGATTTCAGAAGAAAAATTAGAGAAAATCTAAAGTCATCAACACATGTCATTTTGGCCACCCTCAGGGGAGGTAGGTTTGTTAGCTAGCCTAAATGCTGCCCCTTTTGTCATTGAGTAGTCATGTTCAACTTTCAGGTAGTGCTTGAACTATAGAACCTAAAAATCCACCAATGTATCTTATTTTCTTCTAATTTTTTCTAAAATTTACTCTAACTTTTTCTTATACAACTTTAAATCTTCTAGAGTTGAAAACCGACCAAACTTGTAGTTATAGAGGGTATCTTGAATTTATAGGATGTCTCGTGTTGCTTACAGTTTTTTAAGAGTAACAATTGTCATTTTCTCATTTTTTTAAAGCTAATATGTGTCCTAAGCTTACTTCAATCCTTAGTTCATACCCCAACGGATGTGCCATGCCTAAAAGCATCTATAGTATACTTCTCTAGTTGTCTTTTATGTTTTTCTATATATTTCACTTTGATTTATGTATATTTATATATTAAATATTGCTATTTTCCAACTTTGGGTATATACTTATGCACATAACTCATTTTAATTATTTCATTTCCATTTAACTATAAATTATTATTTTTATAGGTTCACTAATTTTATTTTCAAGGTCTTGCTTTAGATTTACGATAAAAATATTAGTTACCAGATAAAACTAGGTTTTTATTAAATTCAATATTTTGCCTATTTTATTTCACAAAATAAACTTTACTAAGGTATCTTTTTTAACTTTTGTGATCTTATACTAAAAATTTATTCAATTTAGAGAATATTTTTTGAAACCCTAAATCTATCGATTCTAAGCAACTATGATCACTTTACATGATAATGTAAATAACTTGTGCTGCTTATGGCCACTTTATTTTCTTACTTTTTAAGTAATATTTTTTCAAGTTCCACATTTATTAGAAATGTGCCACCGTTTTGAGTCGTTGATAGTTGGTCGAAGATCGGAGTCTCACATAATAAGCATTATGAGAATAAGTATTCTATTCCTCCTCTATTACCTTCATGTGAACGGCTCATTAGTTCGATTTCTCCTCCTTGCTTTATCATGATAGTAGTAGTTAAAGGAAAGAAAAGATACATAATTAATTTGAATGAATTTGGTATAAATCTATTATATTAAAGCCCTTCAACCCTTTTGTTGTTTCACATATAATGAAAAATACTTCCACTATTCCATAAGTAACTCTCATATTATTTAACCTCGATTTATATTCTAATGGTAGTTCCTCTCACTATAAAATATTTGTTGAATAATTCCTTATCTCCACTTTTTTTTTTTTCTTGTCCATTTGTCATTGATACATAGAAATAACCAATTACGTTGTATTTTACATCCATAACTTTGAAGCTAAAATTGAATTATTATAAAAAAGTGAGAGAGAAAATGTAATATAACTATTGTTTTTATTTTTCTTATTCTTATATACCCCATAAAGTGGGTGTGTTCTCTATTATTATATACATGTTTAATTTAAGAGAGAGGGAGAGATTAGAGATAAAATGGCAGTAACATATCTTAACAATAATCAGGGACTTCATTGGTTATTTCAAATGTACATGAGGAAATTCCAACAATAACAAAATTCTATTGAGAGAAAAAAAAATCCCAAATACCACAAACACAACTAACTTTGATTTGTGCTTATTTAGCTACTTGAAAATCTCATCCCCAGATGAATAATTGAGTTAGTTAATATCTTTACACTATTCGACTTCTGCAATGAAAATAAGCCAATAGGGAGAACAACATTATCACATTTTGTCACATCACCCTAGCACAAACTTGACAGTCCATGTTGAACAATAGCAGCAAGAAGAAGAACAGTAACAGTAACAAGAAAAATTGTTACTAATATACGCACGGTACACACATACACAGATGAGTTTATTCACTATCAATCACTCATTGTTTGCACTATTTTTAACTTTTGGTTGTTACATAGAAAACACACAAACACTGTATCTTTCACTTTACACTTTGCACTTGTACATACACTTTGTTTTCTATTTCCTATTCGTGTATATCCATTGCACATACACCTACTAATCTTTATATATTTTCTTAGTTCTCTTACGCACATACACTAACTGCCTTGCTACTTAACTCACTATATCCTAACCAACTTAACTACCTTATGTTTTTATCTAATCACCAACCAATCAACTAACCAATCAAAATTAAACACTACAACATACCCCCTAATGCTAATTGGTTTGCATCAAACTACAAGACCTTAATCCAAACGTAAACCTCAAGTTTTTGAATGTATTTACTCTCAAAGGTTTAGTTAGAATATTAGCCAGTTGTTCTTCACTCTTATACTACTCAAGTAACAGCTTCTCCTTGTTAACTTGATCTCGTAAGAAATGAAATTGAGTTTCAATATGTTTGCTTCTACCATGTGCAATTAGATGTTGAGCTAAGTTAATTGTTGATTTATTGGCATTCCTTAACACTATTGGACACTTCACTTGAATCTTCATCTGATCTATCAGCATCTGCAACCATATAGCTTCACACGCAATAGCAGATGCAGCAACATATTTAGCTTCATACGAGGACAGTGTAACAATCTGCTGTTTCTTTGAACTCCATACAAATGTTGAATTACACAGTTGAAACAAATACCCTATTGTGCTCTTTCTATCAAATTTATTTCCACACCAATCTGAATTAGAATACTCTATCAATACATCGATCTTCTCATTTGTGTCTTCATATCTTCGAAACAACAATCCATAATCCATAGTCTCCTTGATGTATCTTAAAACTCCTTTAGCAACTGCTAAATGTGACAATCCAGGACTTTCCATAAATCTACTTAAAATACCCACTCCATATGCAATGTCTGGTTTACTATTATACAAGTACCTCAAGGATCCAACAATCTGCTTATACACAGTTGAATCAACCAACGCATCATACCATCTCGAGTCAGTTTTACACTACTGTCAACCGGTGTTGAGACTTCATTACAATGCAGCATATTAAATCTTCTTAGAATGTCCTTCACATACTTCATTTGATTTAATAACAAACCCTCTGCAACTTCAGTAAACTCCATACCAAGAAAATAAGATAGCCTACTAAGATCTGACATTTCAAACTCTGATTTCATAACCTCCTTAAAAGTAGTAATATCACACTCATTTCCACCAGTAACTAGTAAGTCATCGACGTACAAACATACTATCATCAAATCACTTCCATTCTTCTTCACATAAACTTTATATTTACTACTACACTTATCAAACCCATGTTACGTAAGAAATGCATCTATTCTCTTATTCTAAGCTCGGGGTGCTTGCCTTAAACCATAAAGAGCCTTCCGAAACTTGTACACTCTGTCCTCACTTCCTTTAACTGCAAATCCAGGTGGTTGCACAACATAAACCTCTTCCTCCAAGGGACCATTAAAAAAGGCTGACTTCACATCCATATGATACATAGACCAAAACTTCAAAGTTGCAAATGCAAGAACAAGTCTAATAGTCTCTATTCTTGCAACCGAAGAAAACACTTCTTGAAAGTCAAGACCAGGTTTTTGCAAAAATCCTTTTACTACCAACCTTGCTTTATACTTTGAAATAGTTCCATTCGGCTTCATTTTCACCTTAAACACCTACTTAACATCAATAGGTTTTTTATACTTTAGCAAGGTCATTAGTTCCCATGTCTGATTTTTTTCAATGGCCTGCAACTCCTCTTTCATTGCATCAATCCACTTTGAGTCATTCATTGCTTGTTCAAAAGACACAAGTTCAACATCTGCAAATAATACCATGTAAACCAAGTCACCTTCTTCAGTGATGGCATTATTAGGAAACAACTCATAATCATCCAATCTTCTTGGCCTCTGGCATAGTCTTTGTTGTCTGTGCTTAGCCTGCTGGTCAGCATTATTTCCCCTACGCTCAGCTGATGTTTCATGTGTTACTTCACCTTCACTCAAATGTATATCCCTCAGCTGCATTAAGTTATCTAACATATTACTTTCCCATTGCTATGGTTTTCTTTCATCAAATACAACATCTCTACTTATGAACACCTTCTTAGTAAGTGGATTATACAACTTATATGCACCAATTGGATGATAGCTAAGAAGAATAGCACACATACTTTTATCATCTAATTTCTTCCTCTTCTCATCTGCCACATGACTAAAACAGATGTTGTCGAATACTCTTAAATGCTGTACACTTGGTTTCTTTCCTAACCATACCTCCTCTGGAGTCCTATTAATCAACTTCTTGGTTCGACATTGGTTTAGAACATATGTTGCTGTTGTTGTTACTGCTTTTCCCCAAAAGTGCTTAGGTACATCCTTTGTTCTTAACATACTATGCACCATATTCATCAAGGTCTTGTTTCTTCGCTCAACTATACCATTATGTTATGGTGTATAAGGTGCTGTCACCTCATGCATGACACCATTATCTTCTAAAAAACTCTTAAACTCTATTGAAGTATACTCTCTACCACCATCAGTTCTCAGAATCTTAATTGTCCTCCTACTTTGCTTCTCAACATAAGCTTTGAATTTCTTAAAAACTTCAAAACACCTCACTCTTATTTTGGATCAAGCATACCCACAATTTTTTACTAAAGTCATCTATAATGGTAATAAAGTATCATTTACCTCTAAGAGAGGAAGGATTGATCGGCCTATACACATCAGAGTATATTGCATTAAGCAAATTTAAAGTCCTTAGTAACGTCTCTTGTTTAAATCTTTCCCTTATTTATTTACTTAGCAAGCATTCTTCATACACCCTATCTTGTATCCGAATTTGAGGTAAACCATCCACCATATTGGCATTCTTTAGTTGACTTAGGCTTTGAAAGTTCAAGTGACAAAGTCGTTGATACCAAATCGAACTAGTTTCATCTACAACAGCTGCCAAACACTTATCAACACTTGCTTAAATATCAATTTTAAATGTTCTATTCTTAGTAAGAGGGGACTTCAAGATCACTCTGTCTTTGTTATCATACATAATCAACAACTTATTTCGTAACTCTATGCTATAACCCTTGTCCAACAATTGTCCTAGACTCAGCAGATTATTTTTCATCTCAGGCACATATAACACCTCAAAGACATATGAGTATTCTCCATTCTTTTGTTGAATTAGAATCTTGCCGAGTCCTTTAGCCATTACCACACTGTTATCAGCAAACTTAACCTTACTTTTGATTCGTTCATCAAGATCAACAAACCACTATCTATTTCCCGACATATGATTAGAACACCCGGTGTCAAGATACTAAGAATTAGTAGATGTGGTATCATGTTCTGTAGTCACCATTAGAAGTACATGATTAAACTCTCCTTCATCCTGTTATACATATGCAGTAGCCTCATCGTGGTTCTTTTGAGGCGCCTTCTGACCCCTACACTCATCAGCAAAATGGCCATATTTTTTTACAGTTGTAACACTGTATGCTTCTTTTATCGAATCCTCTTCTAACCCCTCGACTACGTGTACTTCCTTGCCTTGGGAAATTCGAGTTATAATTAACACGATTTTAAGTGTTACTTCTAATGGTATCTTGTTTACGCACTAAAGGATTGTAAATTCTTCCTCGACCACGAAATCTACCTCTACTTGTGCCTCTCCTATTTCTTGAAATATCTGGAGCGCCTTTCTTTATCTGTGTTTGTAAAGCTTGTTTAGTTGCCTTATCCAAACCTCTTTCGTTCATTTTTTGTTCATAAGCTTCCAGGGAGCTCGGAAGCTCTTCCAGTTTCAACTCATTAAAGTCTTTAGACTCCTCAATTGCTACTACAACATAATCAAATCTTGGGGTTAAAGTTTGAAGGACTATCTCAATTATCATTACTTTTGTCATTATCTCACCATTAGATTTCATCTAGTTAGACAATGAGACAACCTCGGTTCAATATTCACTAATACTGTCCTTTGAATCCATATGGAGTAACTCATATTGCCTCCTTAATGTCTGCAACCTGACCTTCTTTAGCTTATCTGCTCCTTTATAGCACTTCTCAAGAGTATCCCATGCTTCTTTAGATGTTTTGGTCGTAACAATCTTCTCAAAATTAAAAGAGTCCATGCATTGATGAATGCAGAAGAGGGCCTTGCAATCTTTCTTTTTCACATCATTATACACTGCATGTTAAGCGTCTGAAGGATCGTCGCTCAACTCTTGTAGCCCATTATCAACAATTTCAGAAACTTCTTGGAATTTAAAGATGACCCGCATTTGAATAAACCATTTGTCATGCTTGTTGCCATTTAGTATTGGGAGGGAAGCTACAATGTTACTTGTACCGTTTACCATGTCTTCTTGTACAAAGATCACAAAGAGTGATTAGAGATACTTAAGATCTTGATTAATAAGAAAGGCTCTGATACACTGTTGAACAATAGCAGCAAGAAGAAGAACAGTAATAGTAACAGTAATAGGAAAATTTGTTACTAATATATGTACAGTACATATACACATGAGTTTATTTACTATCAATCACTCATTGTTTGCACTATTTTTAACTTTTGGTTGTTACACAGAAAACACACAAACACTATATCTTTCACTTTACATTTTGCACTTGCACACATACTTTGTTTTCTGTTTCCTATTCATATATATCCACTGCACACACACCTACTGATCTTTATATATTTTCTTAGTTCTCTCTCTCACACACACACCAATTGCCCTGCTACTTAGCTCACTGTATCTTAACCAACTTAACTACTTTTTGTTTTTCTCTAATCACCAACCAATCAACTAACCAATCAGAATTAAACACTACAACAATCCATACTCCATGTCGACGTTCTTGTGTGAAAAGAAAACAAAGATTCAAACATTACCAATAAAAGAAATTTAAAAAAGAAAATATTCTAAAAAAGATGTCATAAGACTGATAGAGAGTTATAGATAAGAAATCTTATCTTTATTAAATGATTTCATATTTTATTTAAAGGTATTGATGTATTATGTATTTGTTCTAAACTTGTAAGACTTCTACTCTACTTGTTCGTCTCAAGAGAAAGCCAGCAATTTTTTGAATTCTTCTTCTTTTTTTTTTTTTTAAGGTAACCATTTTACTCTTTGGCAAAAAAAGGGTAACCATTTTACTCTAACATGATGCAAAAATGGGCTAGGAAAATGGATAGGCCCATTTCCATGGCTAGTTTGACTAATTCCAGTTAAACTGTTCTGGTCGGTTATATTTTTGTAACATTAGGATCTCTTAAGTTGTTTCTTTTTATTCTTTTTTAGGAATAATTATCAAATTTATAACTATTTAAAAATGATCTAAAATGAATTTGAATATTGATTGAAATCGAGTTCTGCGTTCACAAGCATCAAATCAGAACATGAATGTGGACCTCTAAAACCAACCAACAAGAGGAAGATCGGGTCAAGACATCAAGCAAAGACAGCCAAGTGGAAGTATAAGGCACCAACTTGATGGTTGGGCCTTAAACCAGCTTGCCAATTTGACGAACAGAAGCGCAACCAAGAAAAGCCCAGACCGGCCTATCGAGGAATATCGTCTTAGTCGAGTTAAGCCATTATTTTAACGAACTCGGTGAGTAACATCGGACGAGGGAGTACGACATTGATTGTGCCACGAAACCTAGGCAGATCATGTGTTGTGGTATCACGGTGAAAATTCGGCACATGATTTGGTAAGTTTGAATCTCTACCTAGTATTCCTTCCAATTCGTTGTTGTTGTTAGAAACGTTCGAGTTGGAGATTAGCGTGCGGGTTGTTGTGATTGATTATTGAAGTTTTGTTATTGATTGTTAACGTTGATTGTTGTGCAGGTGGGGTTAAAATTTTGCTGTGTTTTATCATAGGGGATCGTGTGAAGTGTACTGCTGGCATTCGATAAAATTCCTAGATAAAGTTTTAGGAGATATTAGAGGAGTAAATATGAGTGACGAAAGTAGTAGCATATACCGTGGGTGAAAGGGGTGAAAAGAATGTCAAGAATGAGAGACAATGTAATCCACTTGAATGGGTTGATCGTGATTAAATGACTGTCCGTACCCAAATGTTTCAATGCATGATGCAAACCTTAAATCAACAATTGGCCAACATGAATAACAAAATGACCACCATGAATGAGAATATTCAGCAAGTGTTGTGTGGTGGATATAGAATAGAAGGTGGAAGTTGAATGAGGGGCTGTGGTATTTTACATTACCAAAATTTGATGGGCAGAGGGACTCTTGATGACTATTGTGAATGAAAGAGCTAAGTTGATAGATTATTTGAGTATGACGAGTATGATGAACATACGAAAGTGAATATATGCCTTAAAGCATCCTGGACTTTAAACTTATTTTTCTCACTTGCTCTTGGCATGTTTTTTGGAAAACTTAAAAAAAAAAAAAACTCATATCTCCATATGGACATGTTCCCTACACTTAAGTTGTCATGGTATGCAAGAAAATCATTAAGTATGAAGTATAAAATAGAGCTTAAAATATAGCATCTCATGAAGTACAATTAGAAATTAACCAATTTTTTTATCATGCAAAAAATGAAAATAATAGCTAATTAGTCCATGTCGAACAAAAATAACTAATTAGATACTTATGTTTGAGGATGCAATTAACTAATCAAAATAAGAATCACACATTTATGAAATACCAAAAACTAAACGATGAAACAAAATAAAAAAATTGCTAACCCAATTGTAGCTGCTAATTTCACAAAACAATATAAGCTAAGTAAAAATAATTTCTTTCAACTTTTTCAATTTTTAAAAATGATTAGAGTAATAAGTTAAAGGGGTTTTCCTAATATTCTGTACTCCCTAACAACAATGCCAAAAATTTGATGTAGGGCAAGTACACTTACCAATTTTATAATAGTGGATATGAGTCTAAGTGTTGATTCCTTAGAGATTGTTTAATGAAGTGCTAGTAATTCCCTCTATTTTCTTATTATCTAACCTATTAATTAAGAACAATTAAACTAAACTAAAATTTTAATCTAAACTAAACCTAATTAACTAATTAAAAAAAGAACATATAAAGAGAATAAAGAAAACTACATAATCAGATATTGATCTACCCTAAGGAATTGTATAATTGGTTATTCTCATCTTGAATGTATTGGACAAGAGAATTCCCAATTTAGATTAACATCTTTCTCAAACATGTTAACTCTAATTCTAAGATTCTAACTGAAATCTTTTTCTAATTACAAATCCTAAAATTACATCAAGATTTATGAATTACTCTATTAGGTTGCTCTAATCCCAAAGAATTTGTATACCTATATATAGGGTTATGTGAACTCATTCCCATCATATTTAATCCTTTTATGAACCTATTTTTTGATCTCATGCATAAAATCAGATATTTAAACTAATAACCAATAATACCAAATAATAATAATTAAAATTATATAATTGGATCACAATAGTTTAAGATTTGTTAACTAATAAAAGAGAAAACAAATATGCTATCACATAATCATGTAGGTTTCTCAATATGTAAGAATTTAATTAAGTAAATATGTAAAAGAATAAAAAAATAAAGAAAAGACATGAAAATAAAAAAAAAATTCCCTTTTTTCTCTTCTTACTCTTGAAACCGTAGCCTTTGCTCTCCAAAAGTTTCTAAAATCCCTCAAAAAAGTCTAAAAATTATCTATTTATTCCTAGGTTAAAAGTCATTGTAAAAATTGAAAATTTGCATCAACAATGCTTGTTCACCACCCATGTTCACCCCTCTATAAAACTTGCATATTATCTCCTCCACTTTACAAAGCCAAAGCCTCTAACGCCCTTGTTCATGTGCGAGGTTCATCATCAATGATCTTTGCTGGTGAAAACCTTTGACATTTAATATTTCTCTATTCTTCAACTTTGATGTTCAAAGGCGTTGATCTTTGAACATAATCTTCTTCTAAACTTTATACTTTCTTCAAATTGGCTCTAAATCACCCAAAACTTAACCCAAAATCATCATCAAAACTTGAAATTAAAATATAAATCACTAAACACCAAATCCTCTTAAAATATCCACTAAATATAAAAATCATCATAAACTAAATAAGAACTATCATAATCTATCAACACATTATCTTATATATTTATACTTATATAGCATATTACATATGAAACATTAGAGATAATCAAATCACATTAAATTATTTCTAATATATGTTTTCCTATATAATTATAACACTTATTACATTACTACTCGGGTGAGTGGGTAACCATATTTTACTTAACGAATAGGTTTTGGTAGATATTAAAGGTCATAGGTTAAGTTCCAGCCTTCAAGTACAATTTTTGGGAATTTGCTATAATAGAATCGCATATGGAAATGATGTCTTCGTACCTTATACCAACTCTCAAACATGTATATATACTTAGGTATACATGACATATCATGTACTTATCTTATAAGAATAATTAAATAATAACAATGAATGCAAAATAATTTTCAATTACTCCCTTCAATATTATAGCTTCTACAAGAGATAAAAAAGTAAAAATAAATAAAATAAATAAACATATATATATTTCTGTTAAAGCCTATCATCTATAAGAAATCCTAAACCTAAAACATCTCATTTTTTATCTTCATGTCAATTATACCTTTCTATTCTCTTTCTTTTCTCATTTCTTCCCTATTAGTAATCTTATTTTTACAATTATTTTTCATCTTTCTTGTCTCATTTTTTCTCATTATTAGCTTCCACCAACTTCTTATGAAAATGAGAACTTTATTCTTTATCTCCATATTTTAATTTGCTTTCCGTACAATTGAAACTGTATCATGGGTTTTGCTATAGCTAATCAATCACATGCAATGCGTGTGTAGGTTGATTGTAGAGAGTACTTTATTTAATGATATGTGTAAGGATATGATAGAGAGATCTGTGGGAGGAGGAATAGGCAAACTCAATGCCTCGTGATATGCATGTGACAAAAAGGTTGTAATGAGTAGATTCAGTGATTTCTTTATCCATTCTTGAATAATTTGCTATTTGATCTTCTCTTGAAAGATTTCATTAGAGCTTCTGCATTTTTCTTAAACCTTGTAGAGAGTAGAATATGTGTCAAATAAGAGAATTGGTGAAACATCCCATAAGATGATTTTAAAATAAAGGGCATTCTAATAAAACACTCTTTTATTTTAAATCCTGGATTTGCAATTATGACAGAATTAATTTCAATTTAATTGTGGATTGGCTTGTTTTAGGGGAGTCGCACTAAGTTACCATATTCTTATTTAGTAAAATAACCTAAGGATAAAAGGAAATGAAAGAGAAGATCTTTCCTTCGTTGTACTATCACCCCTTAAAGAAGGTTTGCTAGCATTACAAGAGGTTTTGAGGATACATTTAAGTATTCATGGAGATCTACAGAAGAAGGTAACGATTTGTCCCTTAAGTTGACTTGAATATTTTTTGGAATAATTTTTTAAGTTATGATTTATTATTTAAATAAGGAGATTTTTCGACTCTTGAGATCTTGGTGATTGGTGCTTAACCCTAAAGGATTAGAGCATTAAAATTAATCTTAAGTAAGAATTTAAGGACCAATTTGATTCTTTTAATTATAGGGGATTTTGATTTGATTGTTATCACATAAATAATTACTAACTTCTAGCACGTACATTATGATAATATATGTAAATTGACTGAAAATGGTATGATGAAATCCTTAAGTTTAGGGAGTAATGTTGATTTAGTTGTAATTTGGAGAGAGTATAGGATGAATTAGGATGCTAAAAAAATTGAAGCAAAGCTAATCTTTTTGAAATCTTTTGGTTATGAAATTTGAGGCTTGAAATTATTGTTGACTACATATGTTAATTTTGGAATGATGTGGATTGATTTTACAATGGATCAAAGAAAATAAAGAGAGTTGTTGTAAATGTGTAAAAGAAATCGACATAGTAAGACACATAAAATTATGGTTTTGCAATCATTAGTCTGATGGAATATTAAAGTTGTTGATTAGTAATGTACTAAATTATTCGTGTTATTATGGAATAAGTAAAAAAAAGAAAGCATTATTATGAGATTATTATGTTTTGAAAGAGAAGAAGGTCATTTGAGTAAGAAAACTAGGAAAGTAAAGGATCAAGAGTAAGAAAACTCTAGTGATCATGTTCACGAACCCCTTGGCTTGGATTGGTAATGGAAAGTTTGCACCTGTATGCAACTTGTGAAAATGTTTTTGGAAAGCAATCAATAATAATAATAATAATAATAATAATAATAATTAAATATGCATAAATAAATATATGTATAAATATATGCAAATAGATAGTTCTCATGTTTTAATCTTATATAAATGGATAGGTTAAACCTCGACAATAGGTTTTAATCCAAAATGTTGCTAAGTGCAATCCTAGACGGTTTTCTTGAAGTCTAAAATGTCAAAAACTCAAACTAAAACCATAGGTAGTAATTTTAGTTTCTAGAACAGTATTGATGTATGATGAGTTTTTATGTAAATGTATTAGGTTATAGTACCAATTATGACATGACTCATGGAATACAGTTGTTTTAGATTTCTGGTACGGGATATTTGTTTAATGTTTGTGTTGCTAGGCTAGTTGCTTAACCAAACTAATTAATTATTAGATATTAATTAAATGTGTTTTGCTTGCGTTTGGCAGGGCTAAAGGGATTAAGAGGACTAATGATCTTGGGGTGGTACTTTAATGATCCTTATGCGATGGTGTCCAAGTGGAGTTCTACTTGGAAATAATCTACATTTAGGGTGATTCTTAGTTTCTAAGGTATTGGGAAAGATCTAATATCAACACCATATGGCATTATATAGTGTGTGCTAAGGTCATGAATATCTCTATATTGTTTATTCTACTAAAAACAAGGATAATAAATTGGTGTGTGTTGCATTTATTATTTCTTGAGATGTATGTGAATTTGTGAATGTTTGCTCATGCATATGTGTTTATGTATTCCATACCGAGTTTTGGCTCATAATGTCTTAAATTTTTTAGGTGTAGGAACTTAAATAGAAATTTGAAAATTTGATGGTTATTGGTTCAATCATCAAGTTACCCGGTTTAGGGAATGGCAACTAAAATGAAGAAGATATTTAAGTAAGATTAGTTAAAATTTCATTTTATAAATTAATAAATTCTTATTTAAGATTTTATAATTTTTATTTAGTGGTTATTTTGATTCTTTTAAAGATACTAAATTGGAGATCACAATAGTAATTTGGAGATTTTAGTAAAAGTTTATGCTTGATGTGTTGGTAGATACATGGAACACATAGTAGGTTGTAGCATTCCAAGTTATGGGATGATTTAATTTGTAAACCTAGCAAGTTCTGCGTTCCAGATAGAGAATCAAACACGATTACCAACAAGTCCTTCTTAAAGTCTATGGGATTAGGGGAATTAAAACCTTAAAAATTTTAAAGTAAAACCTTCAAAATGAAATCGAAAACCCTAAAGCTAAAATTTGAAAACTTTAATTGTATATGAAAGAAAAAAAAAAAACCTAAACTTTTAAAAAAGTAACCATAAAATGAAACCCTAAGCCTAAATCCTAAATTAAACCCTAAAATTAAATAAAACCCCAACTCGAGGAATCTATCAAAATCTACATAAAATCACATAGATTTGTTAATGAACAATTAGAGATATTTTTAAATAACAATAAAAAAAATTTAATTGAGCCAGCTAAAATAATAAATAAATAAAATTACTAATTTGCTGCTAAATGACTATAAGTGGCGTGATGTGCATGTATAAGCAAGTTAAAATATTTTAATCACGTATAATATATTATACGTAATAGTTTGATAAAACTTTATTGTGTATTGTATGGAATCGTGTAAAACCACTAATGAATAATTGGATAATTTATATGATAAATAATTAATTGAATTGAGTTAATTAAATATAATAAATTAATAAAATTATTGAATTACAATTTTACCTTTATTCCTACATGAGTAGCGTCAGGAGGCTTACTCAACCTCCCATTGGTAGTCGCTAGCCACCTTATGTAAAAATGTAAGTCTCAACCCACTTAAAAAATGTAGGTCATGCAATTTATTAGTAGCCATATGTGACCGTATATAACCTTATGAAAATTACACGAACCCCCTAAGGCCATAAGCAGCTATTCCTTTGGTAAATTGTGCCGACAAAACTCATAACATGAATTGGAGTTAATTAAAGTGTAGATCATAACAACTAAATCTTTAATTAGATATATAACTAGCTATATAATTATACAAGTTGAAACTTTAAGTGTATAACCGGAAGAAGTAGTAAAATTAAGGTGTAAACCGTAATATTGCTCTTTTCTTCTATAAGTCAATCAAACACCTACTCCCATACTCCACATATTAAACTTTGGACAAATTGCAAAGAGGATCATGTAAAATGAAGAAAAAAAAAAATCTTTTTCCTACATGCTCAATGAAAATAACACCAATACCGACCTTGCTTATCTTGTTTCTCTAATTTGATAAAATGAAAAAAAAGAAGAAGAAAAACTCAACCTTTTCTTCTCAAATTCAGTTGACCTATAAACTACCCCCCTTACCTTTGATTTGTAATATCCATCAAGTATATGCATCACATCCCATTCCTTCCCTCATTGATTTTGTCTAAGCATTAATGTAGTCTAACCCTTTCATTTGTTCATTTTATTCATATCTCAACACAAATGTTTTCCATAATGTCCCTTATTCTTGGCTACCATAAGGGACATATCCAATCACCTTTTCTTCTATTATTTAAACTCCTCTACTTGTTAAGTCAAGGTAAACCTACAAACACACAATCACAATTTTATTTTTAAGATATTCTTAACTCTCCTTCTCTCTATTCATGTTTGAACCAACAAACATACATACTCTATTATTTCCTTTCCCTTTTCTTTTACTCCATTATTCTCCATAAAATACAACCATTGCCTAATTTAAGCTACAGTGTACAACCGAGGCCACCCCCTCCACCAGCCATTGTACAAACAACTTTACGCATTTGAAGCCTCATTTCCCACCTATTTTCGAGCCTATGAGTGAAGTGTTGAGGAAAGGTTGAAAACAATACTCTACAAGGAGTTTCAACCACCACCATGAGGCCTTACATTTGAAGTAACCCCTTTTGTTGTCCTTTGTTTCAATTTTTCATGTAATTTTCCTTTTCATATTTTTTTTAATGTATTTTCCCTTTTATTGTACTTTTCCTTTTAGGTATTTTTCCTTTTTGTGTTTCTCTCCTTCTTATGTATCTCTTCTTCTTATGTATTTTTCACCTTAGTATATATTTTTTTCTACAAATTTCCTTGTAATCCTTGAGATCTTTAGGTATTCATTGTTTGCATTTTTATGTCATCTAGAAATAGTTTGGGAAATATAAGAAAATATAATGTAATACTACTTTCATAGGTCTACGTTTCCAACTAAGTGAATATAAGACATTTGTATTTTCTTGCCAATATGTAACAAAGAAGCAAAGTTGGATGTAGGACCTTCCCATAGTCGAAACATATAATGGATTTCCTATGGCCATTTTGAGTTTTCTTTCTTTCTTTTTTCTTTTTTTACATGATAGCGATACTAGACTATATATATATATATATGTGTGTGTGCATGCGTGCGTGTGTGTGCGTGCACATGTGTTAAAAGGCTAGACATTACGTTCACAATGTCAAAGTTAGGAAAAATGAGGAAACCATGCGAAAGTGTATTAGGAAGCTTATGGCAAGGCACTTTAAATCTGACCAATTTTCTTTTTTTATATAAAACGATGATTAAGAATAGGTTTAGGTTGTTTACTACATAACTACTTAGGGTTATTAGTCATTTAGGCACTAAACTAAAAAAAAAAAAATTAATAAGATGAACTAAAAATTTGACTTAAGAAGCCTATTACATTAGTATTAAAAAAAAAAGAAAAGGGAAGACGGTGTGAAAATGCTAAGGGAAGTCCATGGTCAAAGTTGCATAAAATATATTGACATGATATCAACTCCATACGACATAGTGTAGTATTTATGAAATATGATTGTGCACGATAATACATAAACAGTAAATATGTCATATATATTAACTGTATCTTGTTAATTTATTATTGAAAACCATAGTGGGTAATCATTTTCGGGAAATAGCACTCCAATTTCACTTTGACCATGTGGTGATGGACTTTTAGCGGACGATCATCGAATTTCAGAATAATGTAATAACTTTAGTATTATAATACTTACCGTTACTAAAGGTGAATGACAGTTTGGCAAGAAACATAGGTTTGTTGGTGAAAGGAAGATGATAGACTATTTTATTATTTTTGTTTTTCTCCGTTATTGCATTCAATCCTCAAAGATGGAACCTGCTTCTTTTCAATTTTGTAAAATAGTTCTATTAATTTTACTATACTATTGTTATATGAATTGCTAGGTAGATGCATGGCAAATTCCAGAACAAATTTAAGTTGATTGTTTTGATGTTATGCCACCCGCTATTAAATTATGAAACCTTAAGAAAACAGTTGGAATAAGGCAAAATATATATATATATATATATATATATGTGTGTGTGTGTGTAAAATGAGCATAAAAAAGGCTCATTAGAATAATCCTAAATATAAAGTTTGGGCCATTAGGAATAAGACATATAAAAGTTAAACTCATACAAATTTTAGGTCCACTAATAATTTAAACAAGGCTCAAATAGGAAATATTTACAAGATAAGCCCATGAAAATATCAAATGACAAACAATTAGGCACAAGATATATAAAATTCGTAATAAATATGACCTGATGGAAAAAATATAGGTCTCAATTTCCAAAACAAACCTTGCTATGTAAAAATACGTCAGAAAACGATAAAGATTGAATATAAGATTGTAAAAATCAGAGTTGAAATGAAAAGATTATACGCAATTAAAGTTTTAATCAAAACCGAGAAATATAAATAAGATAGTTAGTTAATTAGATAGTTTAGTACTATAGTTAAGTACTCATTAGGTTCTTCTTATTATTTTCTTCATCAGCTAATGCAGATTGAGAGGGCAAGCTGCTTGTAGAGCATTAGAAAACTTCTTTTGAATATACTTTTCATACATAAGATAATTGAGTAAGGCTAGAAGCAAAAAAAAAAACTAGTTTAACAATCCCTATTTCACATTTATCAAGTCGAATCTCCTTAAAACATCCCTTATAAGACTTGGTTTCCTAAACCTTGTAATTATTCTATCAAACTAGTCTATGGCATTAAATTAGGCTAAAAGCCCATTTACCAGAACGATCCTCTATATTTCTCTCCCTGACTTGTTAATGAGATGTAGTAGAATAATTTGGACATTCGCATTGTCAGTGATGCTTTCACTCCTTTGCAAAATTATTTCCTTCTTAAAGTTGTCTCATTGCTCTCTATACGGTGGTCAAATGTATAAGGCATAACACTAATAATTTTTTGGATCTTAGTAAATTCTTTTTTCATGGATCTTTGTAGATAAAATTGCTTGAGTATTTTTGTAGTAGCCCGAGGCTTCATTTCTTGGTCAATGATAGAATAGTAGATTACTGAATTTCCATAATTATTATTAGTATATTGCCTACAAATATAATCATGAAGAAATAAAATAAAAGAAAAACTTGAAATGATTGAGTGGTTGAGGTTCTCCAAGCTAGTCTATCACAAGTTTGAGTCCTTTTAAGGCACAAGTTAGGTAGCTTTTTTTCTTTTTTTTTTTGGATTTCTTTTTCCTCAAGCAACTCTTTCAATTTTCTCTGCAACTTCCTTCTTTCTTCCTAATTTTCTTCAACAACTTTAATTAAAAAAATCACCCAACGTCTTGAAGGTCACTACACTGGTCAAGGAACTCTTCATTACCCTTTATTATTCATAGCCGTTCCGATCTTGAATGGAGCCTTGACTTATTTGACCGACTACAAATTCTTCACCATCCCCACTAAGTCATTACATATTAACAGAAATGAAAAAAAGAAAAAAAATCGAACGAGCCTTTGAACTGTGAAGGACTTTTTACAATTGCGTTGTGAAAGCTAAGATATCTCTTATCTGTATCGTTTTCTGTAAGAAAAAAATGTTTCTTGATTTCGGGATTCATTCATCAACTCATTGTTAGAAGTTAACTTTATCAGAAATTCTTTGCATCTGACTAGCAGGTCCATTCTCCAATGCTCAAAATTAAGATTGCTACAACTCGATTCATTCATTGACCTCTAAATACTGTAATTATCTTGGTCCTTCTCTATCCTTGTTTTAATGATCGCATTTTTTTTGGTGAACCTTTGCTCACATTTGTCCCTTTCGATGTCTTGTCAATTTGTCATCGACAGCTATTACTTGCAGATTGTAATAATAATAGCGTCTATCGGCTTGTTCCCTATCATCAATCGATGACAAAGCTTTTCGCAATAAACAATGAAGCCGGACAAAAATCACCTGTTCTCTGAATATTAGTTTCGAATATATATGCTATATGTTTTAAACTGAGCCAACCACGAAACTTTGTATTGAGCATTCACATGGCTTGCACTGCTTATAGATATGTTGCCATTGACTTTAATAGTGTTCCGTAGTCACTTTTCTTCAAGTGAACTGCGTAGATACAAAAGAGAAGATAGAGGCATGTATCATCGTGAGCATAATAAACTTTTGATTGCATGGTAGCTTAACTTTCAATTATATACATTCATATTATGCTGTATTTTCCATAAGCCATTCAGCATACTTCTTTTTCCTGGACTTGTCCTACACTTTGATGTCACTTTTCTCAACTGGACCATCACTGAGACTTCTCAAACATTATGAGCCGCTTAAATTGATCGAACATCATCGGTGGATTCCGAAGAGCCACTTGTTATTTTAAAAAGACTTATTTGCTTTATTTATTTATTTATTTATAGTTTCATCCTTTAGGCAATAAAGGAAAATAATGCCTAGAATTTTGTTATTTCACAGTTTTGACCTTTACATTGATAGTAGGCATTGATTTTCGATAATTCCTAGGCTTGACCTTGTTTGTGAATTCTTATATAGCCAACACGTGTGAAATTGTTAGATGATGGATCATTTATTGACGTTGAATTGGGGATAGTAGGCTAATGTGTATCTCCACGGGAATCATGTCCTACTGTCCAAGTCTGCTAACATGGCATGGATTGAGCTTCTTCTTGGATTGTGAATTCATATGAGTTATTCTACTTGATCCAAATTTGCTGCTGCATAGTGGGAATATTGGGCTTTCAATATGTTTGGTAATGGCTCGTACTAATGAAGCAATAATCAACATTTTGCTGAAAAATTTATGTGTAAGGCGATAGATGTTGAAGCTTCTTAGATTTTATCGTATTCTTCTTGCAAGATATGAATGTATGTATTTCACATTGGCCGAATTACTAAATTGCTGATATAGTGTTGGACTTTGGGCATATACTTGGTAGGTAGACTTCCTTTCTTTCCCCCCCCTTTTTAATATGGGCTAACATGTACCATATTGGCATGCAGTTAGTGACCTTGCTATACATGTTGATAGTCCATTTGAGCTTAAATCTATCAGTTGAAAATAAAGAATTCATATATATAAACACACCCCATTGATCCATGCTTTGTATATTGTTGTTCCTTGGATGTTATTTAAACAACATAGTGTTGCTTTTTTCCTTGCTGTGCTTCACATGAACTGATGCTAGAATGTGGAAACTTGAATTGCTCAAGTAGGCTATATTTCATGTATATACTAAATAGTATATTTGGACATATGACCTTGTATTTTATCATGAATAGAAATTGAACATTACATTGAACCTATTGAATTGCCTTTTAATCATTGAAATTCATTTTATCATCTTGATTGGTCATTGACCTTACTTCGTAAAAAGAAAAAATTATTATGGATGATAAGCTGCTAGCAATAGCTCTTTGAATGTAGACTTCTCTTGCATACTCTGCTTACTAGTGGCTTTAATTTAATCTAGGCATGTACTTAGATAAGAGCTTCTTATGCATGAACGAGTTGCTTCGTAGTAATCAAATAAATAGTAAGTGCTCCTTTTTTTTTTTTTTATAAATAGGTAAATAAGACCTCTTTTTTTTTTTTTTTTTTTTCAATAAGTCACCAATCTAGACTCATCTCTCTTCTAAGTTACTCTATTACAACTTAAGTGATTCCTTAGTCAACCATAGATTTCCTAGGTTCTCGGAATTAACTTATATAAAGCTTTAACTTAGAGTTGCAACACCTAAGTAGCTTTCTTTCAACTCCCTCATTAGTTGTAGATAATGTCAAACCTAATTCAACACAAACTATTGAAGCTAATCATTACAAGAATCTACTAGTTCACAGTGGGGGATGAGTACCTATAGTTCCATTTCATCATGATAATTGGACCAATAAGGTTTTTAAGGAAGATTCCTTTTAGATGAATGCAAAAACCCAAGTGCAATGTGCATCAATGTCTATAGTGACTCATAAGTTCATCATTTTAGAGGCTAACCCTAGGCGTGAAACATTAGTAATGCAAAATCAATACTTTGCTTTAGAAGTGAAAGGAAGGAGCTTCTTATGTTTCCTACTTAATTCACTATTCCAAAACACATAGTCCTTAGTTAGAACTAATGGGTGAAGTATATCATCAAACATACATATTGCATTTCAATATTAAAGCAAGCTAAGATCCTCAATGCTATATACATGACTTCATGATTTAACTTCTATAAGATGGAAGATATGAAGTCTAAGCAAGCTCTTATGTCTAGATGTAGTGCTCAAACTTACACCTTCATAGCTTCTTTCAATGAACTCACACCTATTTTAGAGGATGTGTTTCTCCTTCTCAAGCTTCACAATTTTGGGAAAATAGACATCACAACAGCACTAAGCTCACCAAAAGATGAAATTACATTCAATATTCTATAAGGTGTTGTTAGAATAAGCAAGACTTCATTAAAGAGATCCACATTTTCTACATGGATTGTATACTTTTATGGCACAATTGGGCAGAATGGTTACATGACATGGGTTCTTAGCTATAAAAGCGAGTAAGCATTGAATATTTACGTTCATGAATTTAATCGTCTCATATATAATAATAACTAAGTATAATGTTTGGTGCAAATATATCATAGCCCTTTAGCTATTCATGTACATCTTTCCTAATGTGTCAGAGGAAGTAATTATTCCAAGACTCTTCCCATTGGCAATTTGCATCGCTCAAGGAGAAGTCTTCACTCTAGTACCATTCTACCTAAGGTTATTATATCATTGCCTTGATTTATATCATCATGTTACTATTTGCTCCATGGGTCGCTATACAGTTTTATGCTATATAGACATGATCTTTCTTCAAATCTTTTTTTTTTTTTTTTTTTTTTTTTTGCGAAAGGTTTTGGGGATACTTCACTTCTCTTAGCATAAACACATACTCAAACTCAAATTTACCGCGATCATGGCCATAGGTAGAAAGACATCACAAGTGCCCTTTACTTAAACTTTTTGATATTGTTGTAGAATTTACTTTTTACTCATATGTAGAAAGTATCCCTAGATATTAGACATGAAGCAGATATTACTCTAATAGCACACAATATTGTACTTCATTAGAAAATCATAGGGACTTAAGATACCTTACGGCTAGCTTCCTCCAATGCTGTATTCCGGATAGCCTACCTTTGGTACTAGATATTAAAGGCTTGAATGGTAATTTCCTGGAGTTCATTGTTATGATATATTCTCTACATAGAGTTGCATGAAAATTTGGATTTGATTAAGGTATCCCCCAAATAATAGCTCTAACTATAGACTTTAAAACTTGTTGTAAGCTCATTTCACTTGAGGACACTAAAATGATTCATTCTGATGTACACCAAATTGATCTTCTTCCTTTGAATTGCTATAGAGTAATCTCCCCTAGTTAGTCATCTTAGTAAGTTGAGTGTTTGAGAAGATTTCAAGCTTACGCATTTGCATCAAACGTAAAACCTTTAAGCAAGGTGATTGTCTACTGAGATGAGTTTTAGCTTCGATTTTTTAGGCCAAACAAAAAGAAGTAAGATAATAACAACACTAATTACCCTAATGAAGAAGCGGAGACTTCAAGAGTAGTGGAAATAGGAATTAACTCACTTAAACATTCTAGTCCTCCCTTAAGTGACGATCGAAACACCGTTAAATGACTTTGCATTTGAGAAGTAATAGATCATGCCTTTAGCATTTACATCTTTGATGTTACTTTCATTTGTTGTACTCACATCTATCTTCACAGGGTTTTGTTCAATCCAACTCCCATCTTGAAGATCGACCACCAACCTTTAGATCCCTATCTTGAAGATCAACCACCAACCCCCCAAAACCTTACAAAACAGGATGATGACTAGGAATTAGTGGATTATAAGGATTCTCCTATAGAATATGAGTGAGTTAATGGTGATGATGATTCATTTAATCTAGTTGATTTTGTTGAAATCATCAAATTGATAATGAAGATGGCTTAGACGCAACAATTGTTGATGAAACTCAAGTACCTATACTAAACACTACTGTTGAGACTCATGCTGAAGCTTTGCTTCATGAGGGTACTTATGGCACAACCACTCCACTTTAGACAAGTAATCTTCCTTATCAGCTATTGGAGTTGCTTCCTTATCTTGATGGGATATGTTAGCAACTCCAATAGCTGATATTGATTTAGAGGAAACAATAGGGTTATGTAGATTCAATGTGCCTCTACATCTTATAATGCTACTTGAACGTCTATGTGCTTTAGATGGGAAGTTTTAGGTAAAGTTTGCCTTTGTTCATACTTGAGTATACACTAATATTATCATCATGCTAGGTGAAGTAATGTTGCTTATGAGTAGCTCTTGAAAGTCGATATCTAAAAGAAAGCAAACTCCATTATAAAAGCTCATGAGGTGTCTCAATGACTAGACTTCTACGTTAATAGCTTGCATTCAATTGTTGCTAAAGCTCATAAATTGTTAAAATGCAATGAGCTAATTAAAACTCGTGATCAAATCAACAATGAGATCAAGGCTCTACAATAATAGGAGAAAGCCCTTAATTTAATGATAAATGAACTCCCGAATAATATTAAACCCAATTCTAAGCTAGAGCAAGGTGTAGCACCTCGACGCACATGCACATTATTTGTCATTGTTGATATAGAATAATTGAATTTTTTGAATCAATGCTATTTATTATTGCCATTATCGTAATATTGTAGTGTTTTTTATTATTTCTACTTTGAATTTTAAAATATATGGCATTATGGCTGTCAAGTCTACCATGGAGTTGCTTTAACTCCATCCACCTATGATTGCTTTAATTTTTTTCATTTTAAGTCATAGAAAGGTAATATACCCATTGCCTTTTTAGGAACAATTTGTAGCTACCACGTCATGATTGCTTTGATCATCTATGGATAAGGTTGCTTTGACTTTGGACTTTATGAAAGGCTTTACGGCTACTAAGCCTATGGTAGAGTTGCTACGACCCATTATAGCTTGAGATCGTTTCGATCTCAACATTCAAATAGTGTAGAAGAATTGTTTCAGGTTCAATGCTTGCAAGTATAGCAATGGTAGCAATAGTTGCCAATCCAAGTAGAAATTGCTTGAAAATGTTCAAAAACTAATGGAGAACCCTAGTATTCTCTTACATAGTCTACATCATGAGTGAGGAAGCATTAGTAACAGGTGATTGTTGGATTGCCATAGGCACATTATTCTCTCTTGACAGTTAGATTTGTTTATTGTGCTCGTGATTAGTGTCTTGAGCAAATGAACTATCTCAATGTGTGTTGTTGTGAGATACCATTGATGACGATGATAGTAAGTGTTCTCTTCCCTAGTAGAGTTGTTAAATAATGTATCATAGGTTTGCTATAGCTAATTGATTACGCATGATGCACGTGTAGGTCAATCTTAGAGAACATTTGATTCAATGACATATATATGGATGTGATAGAGAGATTTGTCGGAAGAGGAATAGATAAACTCGATGTCTCGTGTTATAAACATGAGACAAAAGATTGTAATGAGTAGATTTAATGATTTCTTGTTCTGTTCTTGAATAATCCGTTGTTTGATCTTCTTTAGAGAGATTTTAATAGAGTTTTTGCATTTGTCTTAAACCTTGTAAAGAGTAGAATGTTTGTCAAATGAGAGGATTAGCCTCTTATTTATAGATTTTGGAGGCTAATCTTAACCTTCGAATCATTTTGAGATGAATGACCGAGATTTATTGTTGCTTATAGGTATTGGATTACTCCTGATGATTGAATGGCTCATACTAACCCCTTCTTTTCTTTTGGACTTAGGCTTTGGAAATTGACTTGTATAAGCCTATAAGGCTTATAAAAAAATAAAGAATGCCTAACTCTTATCAAATGGCCCATTCTTCAAGTAACGCTTATCTTTAGTTATTTTTAAGCCTACAAAGGCCAAATAAAGTCCAAACAAGCCTCTGAAAACTTCTTTTGAATTTACTTTTGCATACAAAACAATCAAGTAAGGTTAAGAGCAAAAAAAAAAAAAAAAAAAATCTATCAAGTGATCCCTATTTCGAGCCTATTAAACCGAATCTCCCTAAATCATCCCTCATAAGGCTTAGTTTCCTAAGCTCTATCATTAGCTCATCAAACAGGTCCATGGCATTAAATTGGATTAATATTTCAATTATTGAAATGATCTTTTACAAAAACTTTAAGCCTTATATACGTGTTTCGAATGAGAATACTATTACATTTACATGTTATTTAAAGTACCTTGTATTCTATAAGTTTTATAAGGTACATATTTTAGTTTTAGGGGGTTATAACATAGACTCTAGTTTCCAAATTTGGAAAGTTATACTTACAGGATAGAACGCGAGTTAGCATCCCCATACCTTATCAACTTTGCACTCCCTTACATTACATATTAAACAATATAACATTGCGAGAAAATTGATATGTTTTCTCATATAATTATCATGTATGCCACTACATTACATATTAAAGAACATATTAGTAATCTCATATTATTAAAAAAATTAATTTTTTCTTATATAATTATTATGATACCGCTATTTTATATACAAAATGACATAGCGGTAATCTAATGTCACAAAAAATAGTTTCTAATATGTATTTTCTTATATAGTTATTGCACATGCTATTGTACTACTTATTAAAAATCATATTGGTAATTTAATATTGCAAAAATAATTTATAATATATATTTTTCTAATGGTTATTATGTGTATCTTTATATACATATTAAACA
Organism: Lumnitzera littorea; assembly: GCA_024138015.1. Lineage (NCBI taxonomy): Eukaryota > Viridiplantae > Streptophyta > Magnoliopsida > Myrtales > Combretaceae > Lumnitzera > Lumnitzera littorea. Next base: position 15,882,888 of record JAMXBB010000001.1, on the reverse strand, counting down.
ACATATTGATAATTAATATCAACAAATAATGATTTCTAATTTTTAACATGAGTATCAATTATAATGTATAACACCATGAATGTTGTTCTATGTCCATTACTCATAAAAAGAACTATGTCTCCTTGTCACCGTTTGTACTTTAGTGTAATAAGTAATTGCTATAATGTATAATAAGATGAGAGTTATTTTCAGTTTTGGATTGGTTTAATATTTGTATGTAATATATGACAAAACATCAATCGTATATATTTAAAGTATTATATTCCCAAGATTAATTTCAATATATGTTTTATTATATAGTTATTATACATAAAATACATACCATATTAAGCAATCTATCTATAATCTAATATATGCTGTTAGAATTTCTAGTATAATTATTATGTATGATAAGTTGGTAATACTATTATGATTTTGTGAGCCATTATATTAGTTAATTGTATATTATTAATGCTATAATTAAGTTAAATCTTATTGTGTTGCCTTTAACTAGCAAATTCTTAGGTTCAATTGAGGTGAGGCCATTAAATTGGCCTACGATTTTAGTCATAGGTCGGCCATTAATAGAAAAAATTTAGGGCCTTACCAATGATAGCAATTTGCCAATCATGCAGAACCTGTATGTAAGGTTAGTTGCATGTTCATGAAAGAACTTGTTCTAAATTATTGGTTATTGTTACAAATGGTACCTAAACTTTTATAAAATGTACAATTTACTACTTATACTTTAAAAAGATCAATTTACTACTTAATTCAACTTTTTCGAGTTAGTTTTACTATAATAAGTTTGTTTACTAACGTGTATATAAAAATGAATTAAGAATTGACTCATGTTTATCAATGAGTTTTATAATCTACTTTTTGAAGTAGATTGCGACCTATTTCACCTTAAGTAATTATTCCAACAATCTTAAGGTTAGGGATGACTTGTGGCTACTTGACGGGGAATCGCATAACTCCTTATAGGTAGCTGCCGGCCATCCTGTTACCTTGGGGTAGCTGGAATATTTAATTCTCAATTCATCCTTATATTCACATCAATAAACATATTTAATGGAGTTAGTTCAAATAACAAAAATGACCATGAAAACTTGTTCTTATATCCATATCAATAAACAAATTTAGTAGAGTTAGTTCAGATAATAAAAATGAGTATGAAAATTTCAATTAGGTAATAAATTGATATTTTCAAAGTATAAATATTAAATTACATATTTTGACTAAGTTTACATACCATTTTTTTTTTATATTAAGCCTAAATAATTTTACCTTACTTTTTGTTTACCCTTTGTTTTTAGCTTGTTTGTCTTGTTCATTGTACGAATTCACCTAAAGGTATCTGTTACAATGTCAGTCCATGTGTTTATTCAAACAATAACCAGTGTATTTAAACAGGTTTACTGTCGTTTTTACTAAGAAAGCCTATTAGTTAAAAGAGATATATTTAGGTTTTTAAAGTTCTTTATATGCCTCCGGTCCAAAAAAAAAGAAAAAAAGAAAAAAGAAAAAAGTTCTTTATTTGTCCTCTAGCTATTTTACTCAAAGTGAGAAATTAATTTCTTGCTCATCTTAGCAAACAAATATTTCATGAAAGAGGGAAAAAAAAAAAAGATTCAACAAAGAAAGATAATATTATTATATGTATCTGCTACCTTTTACAACTATATATCTTTGAATACACGTTGAAACACATAACATTCTGACGAAAAAACCCATGAAATAGGTAAAGTGGAAGTCTCACTTAGAGACAGAGAATGTCTAATTGTCGCAGGTCGACTTATATATAATTAACTTACAAATGGCCAGCACGCATTTACAAACTTAACATTTGCGGGCAATCATACGCTTGACTTAGGTCGTAAATTAAAATGGACAACTTGAGAGATGGAATTAAAGTTGAAAACACAACAAACCATGCCGATTTTGGGGCAATTAATTTATGGATATTTTAATTTTATATAAATGATAAATATTACGGTATATTATTTAATTTCTCTCTTCAATTAGTTCTTAGCCACTTGAATTCCTCCAAATTTCCTCAAGCTCCCTAGCAAAGACTTTTTGTCTTCCCACAACGATGGTTATGTGGTCTTTGTTCTCAATCACCTTAACATGGGCTCTAGGGATCCTTTTTTGGACATTATAGCTGCATTCAACAGGGATTAACTCGTCCTTCCGACCATGGAAGATGTTTACTTCGCATTTCACTTGGTCGTCGACGATATCGAGGTAGCCGTCGAGTTTTCCTGCCGTTCCACAAATGATGTTGTGGAGAGTGTGCCATGCTGCGTTATGAGTGTGGCAACAAAACCCTTCAATTAAGAACGTCCTTATCCTGTAAACATTTTTAGTATATACAAACATTATTATTCTAGCGAAACTGTTCGATTCCCTAATAGCAAAAAGCAACTCGCAATGACAACCAACGCTACAACTAAATTCATTGACTTTTATTTCTTCCTCGATAACAACCACAGCCTAAAAGGTTTTCAATGTTTATTCTGACCAAAACCTTACAACAGATTGTGATTACTAGCTACAGCATAAGTTGGTGAGAGGCGAATGTTGCAGTCAATTGCCGGTGGCAATGTTTAATAAGTACAAGAAAAAATGTTAAATGGAAAATGAAAGAAATTATTTAAAGAGGTTACTAATCATAATTAAGGATTGGTCAACATGATTACCTTCCACCATTGTTTACTGCTATAAACTATTAGTATTTACAATCTTCTGAAACTATTGTGATACTATTTAGTAACTTATTTCAACAAATATATATATAAAAAAAAAAGGGAAATCCAGAATGTTTTCCAAGAAATAAACACACGCACCCTTCGTCTTAGAAAACTGGCAGGTACTGTTATTATGTAATTTTATTGCGACCATGAAAACAGATCTCATGCTATTAAGACCATGGATGAATGCATGTTGACGTTATATAAGCGGTGATACACAATGCGCATCTCTTTGTATAGATTATGTAAATAGAGGGAGCTAACATTCCATATGCAAAACATCATGTGTCCTAGATGCATATTCAGCGACGAGAGTAACTAATGGAAATCAGATCTTAAACGAAATATATACGAGTAGATTATTGAATAGAGGAACCGTGAAACATACAACTTTCAATCGCTCAGAGGATAAAGATAGGGAGGTATATTATTGCATAAACTTTCCATTTAACTTACGATAACTAAGATTTTTCTTAAAAATTATTGCACCAACTTTTTAAATATTATATTTGTGATAAATTTAAAAATTAATGCAATTTCTAAAAAATAAAAAATAGAAAACTTACGTATCATAAGCTGAATGGAATGTAGTTATAAAAATAAATGCATGCAAGTATATCTATCTCTAACTAAATTAAAACGACTTCTTTGAACATCCCTACTTTGGAATTGCTAAATTATGTTACAAAGTTCAAATAAATATCAGAGCAAACTCTATCAGAACTACTTAATCCCATTCTCTATTTGATCATATAATTTAAAAAAAGTTATAATATTAACCTACATCCGATATGCCCTTTCACATTTCCAAGACATTATTGTCATGATATTGGTTTGGTTTTCCCGATAATATTTCTCTTGCTATATATTTTATTTAAACGGATGGAAATCAAAGGATACAATGTGACATATAAAACATAATTAGCAACCTCCTAAGACATCCAATTTTTTATCTTATAAAGAGGAGATATATATAAACCAAGTCAGTTTGTAAATTATTTGAGTTTAGTTCGATATTTATTAATTTGATTTGATATTAATTGTGCCATGTTCAAACTCATTCTATTTGAATAATTTATGGAGCCAAACTTGAATTTGAACCTATTTGTCTCAATAAGCTCATTAAGCTTAAGTATATTTCAAGTTTTATAGAATTGGAGCTAAGAGCTTTGATATTAATTAAACTGAAATAAATATATAACTTTTTTCCAAAATAAATACACTTAAACAATGAGTTATGATGAAACTAACTAATTTAAGTTCAATTGAGTTAGACTTTTAAGTTAAATTCGAGTTCAAATTCTATACTAGTAGGTTTGGTTCCTTTTCTCACTATTATTGTTGATATCACTGTAGAAAACTAATAGTATATTTCCCTCAACTGGCGTTAATGATCCAACCGTTTGCCATACCCATGTGGGGCATCACCTGGCAATTCATCGACCTAATTGGAAGGTACGAGTGCGAATGGATCTACTTCAAATGAGAATTTGCCGACACCCAACACCATTATTATATTTAATGAAAGGACGATGAGCCGCCCAATTTATTTGTCTGAAGAGGTCAAGGAATTATTCCTCTTTTCATTGGAGGGGGCTTTTGTCTTTAGGATCAATCAATGAATCCAGGAGATCCACGTATGGACCACGTAATAGAAATTGTCGTACTTACTTTTTTGACTCGCAAATTACCAATTCGACTTTAATATAATTCATAGCTTCATTAAACATATATTTGGACGGGGGAAAAGAAACGGCAGAAGGAATTAGGGATGACAAAAAAAAAAAAAAAAACTTTTCTCTTGTTTCGAAAAGAAAAGGAAAGGGGGTAGACGCGAATTTTCAAAAAACAGAGTTTCTCTTAAATTCACAAAAACAATTCTCTCCACAATAATGAGGAGGAAAATTTAGAAAAAGACTTGAATACCCTTTCAATAAACAGTTATCTTGCAACTTTAGGGATTAGTTTTCAATATCTTAACAAGCTCAAGAAAATATTTAATTAATTTTGCCACTATAATCTTTCCTTCCTTGTCTCTTTCTGCCCTAACGAAAATTTTCCTTCTGTTTTGTTTCTTTTCTCTATCCCAAATGTAGTGCAACGAGTAATATCAAAGCATTTACTATAAGGTCACATAAAAAATAAATATACAATTCTAAAAATGCTGATTGTGTGTTTCATTAGGTGAAATTATTGTATAAAAAGGTCTAGATTTCTTTTAATAGTTTCTGGATCAATGGAATCTCTTGAATAATGTTATTTTTTGCTATAAAGCAAAACAGGCTTGTGTAAACACTTCGTAGTTATTAATAGAAATTTAATAATCGCCAATTTCAATCTTCAGCCTCGAGCTACAACTAGATAGATGTGATGGTTACTGTGAAATGCTTAGACGTGACCTCTATTAATTATAGCGATGTATATACTATCATTAGTTTCTATTACCTTGATGACATATTACCTTGATGGTAAAGGGGTAAATATAAAACCGTTATTGCCTTAATAATGGCGGTGCCAAATGCTGTAGTAAACAGTTGAGATAAGGCATTGTCCCTTCTAGTCTACAGTGTGAATACGGGATTTTAGTTGGGATGATTCATATTTAATTCCTTCCATTTTACACTGTAATTTATATTATATTTGGTTTTTCTTTTTCTTAAAAAAAAAAAAAAAAAAACACAATTGAGGTTCTTTCGGGTGATGTAGTATATTTTGCTCTCTTCCTTGGTGAGATAGGGAAGGATAAAATACTTTTAGCTCCAAAATGTTGGGATGATTTATGTTTTAGTCCAAATATTGTAAAAATTGTGGTAACATATGTTCCATTAAGTCATGTAACGCTATAAAAAGGTAATGATTCGGTCTGTTCTAGGCGTGAAGCCCATAATGGGCATCTCAGTAGGTTTATTTTTCATTTGCAAGTTAATAGGATAGCTTAAGAACTCAGTAAAATATTTAAAAATTTATCACTAATTTAGAAAATCTTATTCAAATAAATGAACATGTAGATATTTACCTTCATATTCATCATTGTTCTTCTTCTTTTTTTTGTGGGGAATGGCTTGATCTTAAAGGAAACATGTTTGCTATTAGGAGATATCTTGCATCCTTCTTTAACTAACTAAAAAGAATCAATACATTGTTACATTAGTGATAATTAAAGAAATTCTTGAAGCAATTGATTAAGCTATGTTTGAATGCTTAAAAATTTTATAAATCAAAACTATATATGTGTGTATCTATTATATTAAAGGGAAACTATTTTTTTAATTACCTATTAACTACTATATATATCTTATAGTTTTAATGATGGTAGTTATTAAAAAAAAATTCAAATTCAAATTTAAATTTAAATCTAACCCATAAATTTCTTAAATATTATTTTTTATTCATAAATTTTTTCAGTTATATGGTTATCATTTTGTATCATACTTATTTTTACAATTATTATTATTTTTTATCCATTATTTTAATTATTCAATGTTACTATTATTTGAAAAATTTATTATATATTTTATTTGACCAATATTTACTACTTTTTTCTAAAAGAAAATTTATTATATTTTGATTTTATAAACATATATTATTGGCATTATTTTATATATGAAATCTAAACTTTTTTAGCTTTTTTCACATGCAATACAGGTGTGTCATTTGCACACACACACACATACATATATATATATATATATTTATAGAAAATCCTAAACTTCAACAATGGGTTTCCAACTAGTCAAAATTATCGATATAGCCCCCAGAATATTTCAAGTGTACCCTTTTCAGTTCTCTCTCTCTCTCATTTTATATCAATGTTGTGTACCAAATATTATGTCCTTACTATATAATTTCAGAATTTTCAATTCACTTTGTGAAAATTATATTACCTTTGGCTCATAAAGAAAACCTCCAGATAGCAAATAAATATTTTATCTCCTCCAATCAAAATTTGATAGTTCGACCATATTTCAAGCCAAAAAAAAAAAAAGAAAGTGGAGAAAATATTTACCTTTTTTTGTATTCTATTTAATTCCATATATTAAAATTTATTTACCTGTTTCCTACGATGAGTTTGGTGATAAATTCCCAGATCCGGTGATTTTTGCATATAAGGAGGCAAACAGTCCGAGACACGTGCTCGTACCAGCAAGCAATCGACGCGCCAAACGCTATGAGTGGCCACACTCGCCGAGGCGCCACTTTTCTCATCACGTACTGTGTGGCTTGTACTCCTTCTGGCACTGGATGATACGGCTGCCACGTCATCTTAAGATCAGGATCTAATTTAATCTTCTCTCCCAATATTATTTAAAAATGGACTCTATCATGAGATTTCTGACAGTAAATCAAATCAAATTGTGGTATCTTTCCTTATTCTCGTCGAACCTGCATGATACGACTACACTACACATGCTGAAAGAAGCTTCTAATCCTTAAAACGTATTACATCACAAAAATCTGCTGTTCATATGTCCGTGACTAGTTAGTATTAATGAAAAGTTTTTTTCCTTCATTCAAGATTTTTAGCGACACTAGAAAACTTACCGGTGCTAAAAGTGTGAGGGACTTGACTGAGCGAGGGTGTTTCACTGCTAGTGCAAGTGCCAAAATGCAACCCAGAGAATGAGCAACGATGTGGAATGATTTCACTTTGTAGGGCTCTAGTACCGATTGTTCTATCATGTCTAAATGCTCTCTTAGGGTGTAGAGAGAGTCTGTTGGCTTCGGACTCCTCCCGAATCCAAGTAGATCGATCGCAAAAAATCGATAGGTCGAGTTCGCTGAATCTGAGAAGTTAGGGAAAACCGTCTCCGTCCAGAATGCAGAAGATGAAATGAAACCATGAATGAACAGAACATCTTCTTTTGCCTTATCTGATATCATGTTACAAAAAAAAAAAAAAGAAAAACACACCGTCGCTATCATGAACTTGTTAAGATCTAACTATTTTTGGTACCGATGTTCATATTTAATTATATATGGTAATTTATTGCGTTTGGGTTGAAACTGTTGCAAGTATCCGTGAGAAACTAGTTCATAAGATGACGTGATATAGGTTCTAGGATTACCTTTAGCTCCTGCTGCCTTAACAAACAGGGCTTTACTAGTAGATGACGACCAGGATGTACAAAACTGGCAATCGCAATCGGACCACCTAGGAATAGGATGCAATTTTTGTCCCACCAATCTCTCCTGAAGCATTGCAACAATGACGGAATTCACCGTAAATGTGGACCTAACCCTCTTTCTCCTCAGGTTATTCTCGCAAGAATGTCTGACGGCGGAGTTTTCAGCTGTAAGGTGGCTGAGCGTGGACTTGGACACATCCGTCATGACCGATGGCCTTGCATAAAGTGTGTCCGAAACATCTTCCAGTTGTAGCTTCCTAGAAGTCATGCGGACTACCTTTGATTCTCCCTTTTCGGATACTAGGATTTTCCCGCTCCTCGTGATGGCCTCCTTGGCGGAGCAATAGCAGGTTTTCCATTCAGACTCGACGAAGAAATCCGCGACTTTGTAAACGAAACATAGAACGATGTCTAGGATGTCGATAATAGAAAAGACAATGAAGCTTGCGATTTCATTGGTAATGCTCCCAAATAGCTTCAGTACTGATATTGCTTTGGTTAGTGAGGCCATCTGGAGAAAATATAGACAGGAGGAGGGTTGGGAAATAGAATTTGATGATGAATTATGTGGTATCAAATGCTGTTTAATTCATATTTCAAAATGGGATTTCAAAGACAGAAAAAAAGAAAAAAAATTTGCAAAAGGACTGATTTAAAGAATAGGAGCTTTCTCTTCTCCACTTCAGTCCTTATGTACATCTGTGAATGTGAGCGTGTAGTAGTGTGACACGTTCAGAGCAAGTGCCAAAAGCAGAAACCTGAAATGGCAAAATGTGGGCAATTTTTTTTTTTCCTTTAAGTTTTCTGCAAATGAAGTTAGGAAATTAAACAACCCATGTTGATTAATACTAGTCTAGCTCATTAGGTGCAAGTTTGTGGAAATAAAGCTAACTTCTCTAAATGAAAATGAGCGTGTAGGGGGTAGAGAGAGAGAAAACTTGACACACACTCTTGTGGGAACAAAAGATATTTACTGTTCACATATCTTAGTAATGTTGCATAGGGATATGTTAGGTGGTGGTTGCTCACCCAGGTGCAGAAACCATTCGCCTTTACCCCCTTTTATAAAGCTTTCTTTCCGGAAATGTAATATTTAGCTTTTTTTTTTATTAACTTTAGCGCTTTATAATTGGAACAGCTTTCTTTCTTTCATACTGTGTAACACGAGGACTAGAAAGAAACTTTAGGAAAATTTGGCTTTTGCCCATAATTCCAGAAATTGGACCGGAGGTCATGTTTTTCTCATTCAATAAGTTAAGTCATACTATGATAGTAGGAAGTTGCCCAAATCATAAATGTTAAGTAGAAGTTTTCAACATGAACAGCTCTCCAAACTCGCTTGTATTAATTGCACGTCTTGTGATGCACATGTCTTCCACTCCCTTAGGTGGCAATTGGAAAATTACCATCATTCCTCGATCACCTTCATTTGTCTAGTTTATTCTTCCTAAGGATGGTGAAAGAGCTAATCTGATATTTTGCAATATTCACGGACATTTATTTAGGGTAACAACTAGTGTTTGTTAGCCGTACAAGTCTTGTTTCATATTTGATTCGTGTTAGTCTTGAAAGATATCATAGGTAAATGATAAATTGAACATTGTCCTTTATTTCTAAAAGAAATGTCCATACATAACTTGATTTTTCATTTTGGTCAGTGGTATGGTATTGTTATAGGCCCTTTTTATTATATAAAAGTTGGAAGATTATGCATTGACTTGTGATTTGAGGATGGATCAAATAGAATTGATTTTAGGCCTCGCCACCTTTTCTAGGAGTCTTGGAAGAAGCATTTGAGCTATGAAGCTTGAGTTTAGAAGGGATGGATGTCTCCAAAACTATCTTGGTATGTTAAATGGGCTATAACGAGCTGTTTAAAAATATATAGTATGGGCCCTGTTATATCGAGTCATTTCCTTCCAACTTCAAAATCATGTTGTGTCGCCCTATATTTTACACTTGCACAATTTCTTGTAAGGTCAATTTAGCCTACAACATGGTATTTTGTTGAGTTAGCCCAATGTGCTCATTAGCAAGCCCAATGTGCTCATTAGCAAGCCTATTGTGCTCATGTGGTTTAGGTCGGCAATTTTTTATATAATATAATACCTAAGGATCATGATTATATGGAGAATATTAAACTGATATGATATATATTTAAAACAAAAAGAAAGAAAAAAAAAAGTACTATTATAATACGTTTATATCACGTTTTCTCATTCTCTCAAGTTGTCTACTCTACACCTAAAAAGAAAAAAAAAAAAAGATTTAAAACACCGAATGAACAAGAAATTGATGAATTGTCACATGTCTTTTCAAATCCAAGACTATATAATTTTTTGCAAACAATAATAAATTAACATGTAAGAACTGGGGAAAGATAGGAGTGAAGTAGGAAATAGCGAGTCATAAAATAAGGAGGATATATTAATAGGAGTTGGGATGGCTAAATCATTTTATAGAGATCAGGTTAGCGAACAACATCCCTCATGAGTATGAACAACATTTCTTCATACATGAACGGAAAGAAATGGAGGGATTAGAGGAAGGTAACAATTCACTTAATTAAGATACTATGGTGGAAGCATAAGCACAAATTGCAAAATCACTATACTTCATTTTAGCTGAAAAGAAAAAGAGACAAAAATCATTGGAAACTTTACATTATAGAAAATATTTATGGTCCATCTTTAAGCTACAAAGTATTATATAAAAAATTTAAAACATTATGGTCCTTTGTAAACACAGTCTCTATGATGGGACTCAGAACAAGATTGTATATAGTTTTTTTTTTTTAAAAAAAAAAAATCTAAAGAAGACATTAGACAAGAAATGAGGAATGGGCCATGATTTGTAAATGGTTTATTCTTAGCAACCAGAAAATTGGAGCTTAACTTTAAAGCAACGGAGGTTTCTTTCAATTCAATTATGGCATGGATGAGACTTTATGAATTACACTTGAATATTATTATCATGAAATGTTAAGAAAAATAGGAAAGGTTATAGGTCCATTACTAAGATATGATGCATAAATACTAAACATAGAACATGGTTGATTTGCTAGGTTATATGTTTAAGTAAATTTCAATGTCCCTCTTGCTCATACTTTAATCATTGAAAATAGGAAGTACTATATATAATATGAAGGCATTAGAATATTATGTTATTTCTGTGGTTGTGTAGGACATCTTATGAATTGATATCTAAGAAAAGTACAAGAAGAAAGCAAAAAGAGTAAATATGGTGGACTACAAAAGGAGAATATACGAAACATGGGCAGAGACAATATGGAAATATAGAATGTTAATACTCTAACAAAATAAACGAAAGCATAAGAGCAAAATGTAAAAGGTTATGGCAATGGATTTTAGCGAAACGAAAAGCAAGGGGAAGTGGCAAATACATGTTGAATAAAACCAATTGATGAAGAGGAATAATTACTTTAATCAATAAAAAAATGGGTGGAGAATGGACAAATGGCAATCAATAGCTAGACTCAAAGGCCAAAAGAAAAGAAAAAAAAAAGGATTCAAAAAACACAAACAATGCGGAAGGAGGCGTTTCACGTACACAACTGCAAGAAGAAGTGACGGGAATGACTGATTGGATGCCTACACAAAGCGAGAGAACAATCACAAGTAAATGAAAAACACAAAATGGATAACCAAATGTGCATTTAACTCGAAAGGAGAAAGCATTCTAACATAGAGAAAATAAGTCACAATTCTAAAGAAATTAGTGAGACAATAAACTGGCAATGAACCAAAAATAGTGTTAACATTTCACATTGGAGTACTAAGGCTGGAATTTGATCTACTATGGATGGATCAAAGATATAAAATTATATAAGAAGAGAGGAACAATGCTTTTGAGTATAGTTATCAAAATAGCAGTTAAAAATATGATTCTATAAGTTTATGATTTAATAAAGTTTTTCTTAATTAAAGCAGATGCAAAGTCATTTAAGTATAGATTTTTTATTAAATTATGAGTTTAAGTGTATGATTTTAATAATTTTATATGATTTTACCCATTATGTATGTTCTAAGTATAGGTAGAATCACAAATTTGTCAACTATGCTTACGAGAGAGTAATAATAGATATAGACGAATAGAGATATTTGGAAGATGCACTGCCACCTACCAAACAAGTCTCATGGATGAGAGCTATCACCTCTAAGAGCATAGAGTAATGTTGAGGTCCAGGTCTAATCTAGTCAAAAGAACGAAGAAGGAATTTCTAATGATGGTTCCAATAGCAGCATCGCAATTCAATCGACCTCTTTGCCTCTTGATGCAAATATAAAAGAGGATGCTAGAGGTAATAATAGAGTAGATCCCTAGGATAAAGAAACTTAAGGCACCACAAGTTGTGATCTTGATAGTATACAGACTCAAAAAAATAATTCTAATAGCATTGTTGTTTCAAAACTTGAAGGAGTCCTTAGTCATGCTAAACATAAAGTCGACATCGAATAAGTTTTCTTTTAAAGTGAAGGCCACAATATATACTGAGGAAGAACCAATATGGTATAGGGTAATAACATTTCAGATGGAGGAAGTGAGACCCTAATCTCTAAGAAGGACAAGAATAATGGCATGGAACTTAAGAGGCTCGTACTCTCTTAGGAAAAAAAATGAGATGCTAGAGGTTATGGGATAATAAATGTTTGATTTGATGGTGCTCGTGGAAATGAGAAGGGTGTTTGGTGCACATGCACTCTATTACACTATACAACTTGATGGTTATTTTTATTTAATGGCTTAAGAGAACGGTGGAGTCTTGATCATGTTATGGAGCATGAAGGTGCTAGATATAGGGCTCATTTAATAGACAAGGTAAGAAATCTACATAATGGCAAAGGTTAAAAGCACTAACAATAAATAGTGTTTTTTCTTTTAGGATTATATGTTGCACCAAACTTGTCTTTTAGACCAATGTTATAGTAAAACTGGTCTAACTTAGCAAAAACTGTAAGAGGTAGGCCCTAGTGCATTATGTGAGATTTTGATGATGTAATTCACTTACATAAACACTAAAGAGGGGGGCATTTCCAAACAAATAGGGCTTATCAATATGCTTTATGCACAAGCAACTATAGGGGTTATTAAACTTAGGACATGAGGGACCTAACTAGGCCAATTGGGCAAAAGGTACCAACCTTAGGGCAGAAAAAGGATAGATAGGGCATTGGCAAATAAACTTAGAAAGATCTATATTAAGAGGCTGAGTTCTACTTACAAAAGTAGGCCTTAGACCATTGCCCTCTTTTGGTAAAAATGCATCCTTATGGAGTAAAATGAATGTAAAACAAAACTTTTAGGTTCCAACTCATGTAATTATTGCATAAAGGATGCATACCCTTACAAGGTTTTGAAAGCTCTAAACAACATACATTTTCAAGGGTATGAATATTTATGAGTGAAAATGAAGATATGGATGTAAACAAAGTTATATATTCTCACTAACGATAAATATAAAATAAGTTTGCAATTAGAATAGTTATCGATACTCTCATAATCACTAAATTAATCACATTTTCTACTATCGAGCTTGGTTTCTCACCTCCCGGTTTTATAATTAAGTCTTCTCTAAATTGATCAACATTAAACCCTTATCCATTTAATACTGACCCTCGACTAGGGTTTAGAGAAAACCAGTTCTTTTTGTATTTTGAAAACACTTTTGGAGTCACCACCCGACCTGAGTCGAGAAAAAAAATTAAGTTATAACCAATTAGGTGAATTGGTTATAATTTAGCCATTAGTCCTTTGATAAAAATCGATTTTAAAGATGGTTTTAGAAACTAAAGATCTGGATTTGAGGGTTAGGTTTTTTAAACCCTTATGGGTATCATTAACTTTCGAAATTTAATGTTAACCTTAAAAATCACCTTTCAATTCCATAAAATGAAAACTTAATTATTAGTTAGTTTAATTGGATAACTTAAGTAATCTAAACTAAAAAAAGAAAATTAGGTTTTTATTTTTTTACCGTCGTCTCATAGGTGCCTACATATTCGTTATTCGAGATCAGATGTACATAGTTCTTTTGTAAAACTTTAGCGAGTTAAGTTAATTTTAATTTTGAAAATATGCTGGATTTACATTTTTAGTTCAATTTGGTTTATTTAAGAAAATATCTAAAAAAGGTCTTAAATCGAAAATTTTATTTTATTTCTTTGGAAAATTCTAGAATGTCCTAGTTTGGAAAGGATCCACTTATTTTTATTTTATTTTGGAAAACTTGATTTTTCTAAGTGTTAAAAACAATTTTATTTGTTAACTCCTTTACATATTATTATTATTATTATTATTTTATCTATAGTAAAGGTAAATAAATAAATGAATTTTTCTTTTTCTTTTTCTTTTATTCCCTTTTTTCATTTTATGTTTCCTTTTTCTTTTTTTTTTCTTGCCTTTATTTATTTATTTTTTATAATTACACTTACAATTGAGAAACAAATAAAAATAGCAAAAAAACAAATAATTAACTTGGATTGGAGGAGGGTTGGATCAAGGAGAGGCGCATGGGTTGGGTGCTGAAGCAAGCCGATTTGGTTAGTTCTGGCTTGGATTGCAGATTCGAGTCGGTTTCCACTATCTTCAGCAGCAATAGCAGCTTAGGTCGATCTTGCTTGATTTAGCTACTGAATTAAAGGGGGAAGAGAAGTTTTGTGCGTTTCGGATTGGGGATAAGGGGGGCAGGCTTGACACTGTGGTGGTTAGAGGTTGTTTGGATGGTTTTTGAGAGTAACGGTCAATAGTAGTAGAGCTGCACTTACGCTGGCGCTGGCGGCTACTAGGTCTAAGGGAGGTGTTAGGTTGAGGTTTTAGGATGATGGGGAGTTCGTCTGTAGGTTTAGTTTAAGCTTAGAGTAGTAGCTCACGGTGGTTCATGAGTGGATCGCAATAGATGCTAGGGTTTGGTAGTGGGCATTTAGTAATGCAACTTGGAGGTCATGACGGTGGTTGTGAGGTATACTAATTGAAAGTTGGGAGTATAAGGGTTGCAGTCGTAGTGTTGATTTTGTTCAAAAGCCACTATGGCCAAATTCCGAGTTAAAGAGAGAGAGAGCTACGGTTAGAGAGAGAAAACAAGAGAGAGAGGGTTTGTGAGTGAATTTCTTGATTGTGGTTGATCGTATGTGTCCCAATGAACTCTTTAAAGCCCTTTTTATACACGAAATTACGCTAATAAGCAAGGAAAGTCAAAATCAAAATGAATGAAAAATTTTGAAATTTAAGTCTTTCTGAATTTTCAAAACTCATTTAATCCTCACAAAAACCGAATCTGGACATGTTTTTTATACTAATTCACAGTGTTCTATGTTGCCTTGATGATTTCACTATTAATTTGGTGTAATCACAAAGAAAAACGAGTAAAAAATGGGTTGGAAGTAAAGACCCTAGGTGAGGTTTATGGGAGAAATAGAGGGATATCTAGGGAAAGTGATGGAAAGTTGAGGAAAAAGAAGGGAAAGGGAGAGAAAGAAAAGGAAAAAGAGGGAAAAGGGGTTGTTATGGCGCTGACGTGGCACCACTTCAGCCGTGTTGACTAACCAGACGCTACTACGTGTCCTCACGTAACAAGTGGTAACTGACGTAGCATGGCACGTGGCGCCATATCAGCACCTGTCCAATCCAATGTAGTGACGTGTCAAGACTCATGACGCAACAAGATCCTAACCCGTGGCAATTCTTGGTTTGATAGTGCAATAAGTGTTGTGGGAAGAAGAAAAAAAAGAACAAGGTAGTTTTGCCTCTAGTAAGACTCAAACCCCTGATCTCCAAGTTTGACCTAATACCAAGTCCAAATACTTATCCGTTAGGCTATTAGGCTATACCTTATTCATATATGCAATTAAATTACATATATAAATTAGGTCAACCTAGGCTAAATTTAAATCTGAGCCTAGACTCAACAGTCTTACTTCTAAACTTATTTGAAATTAAAAAATCTATCCTATTAAATTGTTATTTTCTAAATTCCTTAAAATATTCTAATTTTTTCAATTTTTTGTAACTTTTCAATTTTTAAATTTTTTTTTTTGTATTTTCTTATTTTTGTCTCTCATCTTATTTCCCTTTTTTTTTTATATATTTTTCTTAGATTTGTGCTTTTTCCTATTTTTCTAAATTTCTATTTTTTTATTTTCTTTAATTTTCTAATTTTTTTTTTCCTAATTTAGGACCTCTTATCTTAAAAGAGAAGCCTACCACAACCTAATATATCATTAAGAACTTAGGTCAAAGAGTTGATACGAAATTACTTAATAACAAGCAAAGTACATGAGAGGAGTTCAAAGGATATCCATAATGTAAGCTAATCTAATGATTCTCAAATGGTTTCTAAAACCATACTTGAAACCTTAAAAGTTCATCCATGGGAATTAAGTTAACTAAACCAAAAAAAGATAAAATGATGTGTTATAAGGAACCACAAAAGGCTTGATCAGATAATATCCTATCTCAATTAGATGAAAGCTCTTGATTACATTTTGTATTTTGAATAATTCAAGTTAAATGGTAAGCCATTAAGACTTTTAGTAGATTGGTTTAGACGCCTCAATCGATGGTAACCTTGTATTTGGTTAGATGGTAGTCTGAATATTGCAATTTGCAAATTTTAAGAGTCTCTTAGCAACTTACTTCAATCTTTTGGTAGCTTTTGCTATCAAGTGCTAGATTCTTGGCTTAGCTCTTTAATTATACACTTCGGATTGATGTCCACATCATCCTTCCTTTTGAAGGTGTAGTCGCCCTATATAAACCCCTACCACCCTTACCCTTTTTTAATTCTCTTTTATATTTTTAAACTCTAAACTGTTTACTTGACTTTTACATTAACATTTATTGTGATTTTTTCTCTTTTTACTTTAGGCTCTTTTTACTAGGCTAGAGTTAGAATTTTCTTGCTTACCTTAGTATTATTTTTGTGTACCTTTTTTGAATACTTTAATGTTTTTAGGAATGGATATCATAGATTTATTTTATTTAGTTATTTTACGTGTCTTACTATGAGTGGCTAAAGTAATTTTGGCTTATGATGCAGCTAAAACTTAGTTAAGTAATAGTTAATGGATTTTTAGCAAGTAGCCATTGCATTTTGAAATGAGTTTTTGCAAATATTGTTTGTATTGCTCAAGTTGATCGATCTTGCAATTTAAGATGAATTGTGAATCATCAACAAGATATAATGGTTGAATTAATAACTCTTCTATTTGCAATACAGTCATTGCTAAAAATGAAATTGCAAGTAAAATTTAGTGATTTGAAGTTCTTGTAAACTTAGTATACTTAACTTTTCATTAATAACTCAAAATGAGTTATTGTAATGAGTAAATAAGCTCATTGTTTCTTCAAATAAAATAATGAATATATTAGTGAAAATTAAAATCCATACTTTGCAATCCACTTGGTAGAAAAAACTTATCAATGAACTTAGCACAAGCAACAATGCAAATTATAGTTTTATATCGTTGTCTAACTCTCTTTATTAGTTAGTTTGTTAACTTATCAATGAACTTAGTAATTTAGATAATAAATATTTGTATTTCGTTATGTAAGTAGCTCATGAGACACCCCAAAATTTTTTTTTGATAAGATGGCTTAAGCACATATAAAATTCCAAGCAATTTAAAATCTTAAGAGGAATTAGAAATAAATACGACAAATAGAGAAACATACAACTTTTGACAAAGGGCTTAGGGTCCTCCTCTTCTAAAGCCCCATAACCATACCCTTACCCATTTAAGAAAGAAACTCACCTTCTTCCTTAAGGCAACAAATGTCAAACCTTAGTTAAACTCTAGGTCATTTAAGCTCAAAATTTTCATTTTTAAAGTAGATTAAGCTAGATTAGGTAAGATTAATTACTAATATCCTCTTTTTCACTTATTTGACTCCAAGAGAATTGAGAAATAAAAGTTTGAAGATTGGACTTAGGGTTGCTATTGAAGAGAAAAATACTCAAAGGTAAGGATTATGACCTATCTTTTGACATTATAACTAAACTTGAGTAAGGTTATGTATATATATATTAGGGGAAAATGTAAAAAACCTCCCTTAAACTTTGACTTAGGTACAGATTTTCCCTGTAAAATTTCAAAGTAAGGTTTTTGACTTCCTAAACTTTGATAAATTGGTAAAACAATTCCCATAACTCTTAAACTTTGATTTTTGTGCGTAAGTACCCCTTAAACTTTTATTTTAGTACGCAAATATCCCTCTTAAATATGAGGTGTTTGGGGGTATTTACGTACTAAAATCAAAGTTAAAGGGGTGTTTACATACTAAAATTAAAGTTTAGAAGGGTTATGGAGGTTATTTGCTAATTTATGAAAGTTTAGGAGATTAAAAACCCCACTTTGAAAGTTCAGAGAGCCAATTCACACCTAAGTCAAAGTTTTGAGATTTTTTTTTTTTTGTAATTTCCCTTATTTATTAACATAGGATGTGAAAAATATATTTGGAGAAGTGGAAAAACAAAGAGGAGTGTTCTCTATTTTGGAACATGAGCAACCAACGACAAGTGAAGATTTCCTAAGCTCAATTCTTAAAGATAATGTACTCATCATAAGCTAATACACTATTATAATGGGTTTGAAGTTAGGGTAAGCAAATTAGTAAGGAAGAAATGGTGAAGCAGTGGATGAAAATAAAAAAAAATTCGTGGTCCTTAACTTTTGCTACTATTATGAGAAGATTTAGGACCCAACATGATGTGTTTCATAATTTTTGTAAGTGTTTATTATTAACCTAGTTTAGAGGGTTAATGTAAAGTAATATTTGGAGGTTCCATATGTAATAAATGCTTGAAATGTTGATGAGTGTGGTTGATAATTAGATAATAAAATGTTAGGATAATGTTATGGCTTACACTTTAACTTTGTTGCTTTTTGCAATTATACACTTAAAGTTTCAATTTGTCTAATTATACCCTAATTAAAGATTTATTTATCATGATTTATACCTCAATTATCTCCAATTTATAACGTTAGTCCAGTCGGTACGATTTGCTAAAAGCATGGTCGTTTACGGCTTTAGAGGGTTTATGTAACCCTCGTAAGGTTGTAGACAACCACAAACGATTGCTAGCATGTTGTGCGACATATATTTTTAAAGTGGGTCATAACTCACAATTTCATAAAAGGTGGCTGACAGCCACTTATGAGAGGTTAGGTAAGTCCTTTAAGGTTGTGAGTAGCTATCCCGCTAGTTAGTTGTGCTGAATAGACTAACAATATATATTGGAGTTAATTGATAAGTAAACCGTGATAACTAAAATTTTAATTGGATATATAATTAGATAAGTTGAAACTTGAAGTGTATAATTATAAAAAGTTGTAAAGTTGAGATATAAATCATGATATTGACCCATAAAATGTTTAATAATTTTAAGGCTTTTGGCATTGCAATTAATATACTCAGGTGTTGTTTCATGATTTTTAAATCTTGAAATATAATCTCTAATAATGAAGCATTACTGCTTGGGGGTTGATTGGAGACAAAAAGATTAGGTTTAAGTAGTAGAAATTGATGTGTAAGAACTATTCTAAAAGATAAATTAACATTAGTTGTGAGCTAATGGTAAGGATTTGATGTTTAGGTTCTTTTCATTTAAGAAATAAGAACGATGACTATTGATGATGGGTAGATTGTTGTTGGTAGATTAAAGTTGGGAGATAATGGGAAATGTTTTAGGTTAGTTGCAATACTTAGGTGTGAAAACAAATGGTTTATTTTGGTAAATGGTTTAATACATAAAGCTGGTAGAACTTTAGATGTAGTAGTTTTAGTTGATTAAGAAGTAAAATTTATTTATTTATTTATTTTTCCTTAAAGGGAATCATCTCTAGTTAATGAAGAGGTCGAGAAATGTTTATAGATACTAAGTGGTAAGTTCGAATACATAATAGTAGAGAAAATAAGCAGTATCAAAGGAATAATGAATTGATGACTCGAGGCATGCAGAAATTGTTTAATGATCGTTAGTAGTCTAAGAAGGTGAAATTACTAATAGTGATGTTTTGGGAAGTTTCTCTTAGATAAGAGTTTTATTTGGAATTATGTGATTAATCTTGATTATTTGTGGATAGATGAATGGGTGGTTTGTGATAAATGTGTAAAATTACATATTTACCCCCAAATTTTTATAGTACATTCAAACATGTATTTACATTTTTATTGTGAATTTCGATCTAAAACAAATGAAATATACAATTGTACATAAATAGGAAAAAAAGGATAAAGATTCGACTCAAAAATAGCTTATATAGGCTCACATTTTTCACTTAGTTATAAATGGTATTTATATGTCAGTTTTGCATTATAGGTTTAAATGAACAAGTGCTTTTATTGCAACTTGTTAATTTAAGGATTGTTGTTATTAAGTTCAATTTCATTAGTTTCATGTTGGTTTTATAAAATTTTAGGTTACAACAAATGATCACAACAAAATTTGAGCAACTTTAATCGTAGACTTAACTTATAAGAAGCAAAGGCCAAGTACACCTGTGACAATTTCCAAACAGTAACTTTTAGTCGTGCATTTCTTACACACACTTGCTCTCTAAAAATTTGAACATAAGGACAATTTGTAACTAGACAACCAAGCAAGTTAATCAATCAGTAAGCTTGAGTTTGAGCTTTCCTTTTACACAAATGCCAAGCTTTACACAAGGACATTTATGAGCTACAACTTTAGGCCAAAAGTCCAGAAGAGCTCTACACATCTTAGCCGAGGAGAAGAAAGTAAGAATCAAGCTTGATCAACAATAGTTGAAATGTTTGAGCATAATTCTAAGTTAGCATAGTAGTCGATTGTTCAACCAATAGGCTCTTATGTGATTTTGATGAGAATAAAACTATGCAACTTGCTTATTTAAATCTTAACATAAATCTCTTTGCAATTCACAAAAACATAGTTAAGTTACTTAAAGTTTGGTTCATCTAAATGAAATTGCACTTAACTTGGCATCTTCTCTAACAAACGATTTATTTAGTTGATATTGAAGTGTTTGAAAGCAGCGAAACAAGTTGGAATTGTTAGTCACATGAAAGTTGTGTTAGTTTGCTGCTCTGGTGTGAACCAGTCTAGTTAGTTGTCCTTAGACTGTTCGACTGGTTAGATCAGGTGTTTTGTAATTAAAAGTAAGTAATGGATCGTATAGTTGGTAGTCTTTAAACCGTTCGACTGTTTGTGGTAAATCTTCTAAGGTTAGAAGCATGTATTGGACCGTGCAACTAATTGATTGAAGACCATTAGATTGACAATCCCATTTAAATTGAACCATCTGGTTGATCCTACTTGAATCGTTCGATTGGTTCGTACAGAAAATAGCCATTGCATAGCATTAAATGTAGATTAACGAGGACTAATGGTTGGAATTTTGATAGAAGCTATAAACACAAGTTTGTGGGGCAGTTGAAGTATACTTAATAAAGCCAAAAACCTGTAATCATTCCTCTTATCTACTATTACTTTATTCTAATTGTTTTGTGCTTATTATTTTCTATCTTTTATAAACGTTAGCATATTGTAAAGTTAAATATTTGCAATTTACTTAAGAGAGTGCACTATACTAGTGCTTGAGAGTTGTTGTAATTGTGAAATTATTTATAATAGAGATTGGGTGTAGGCTCTTGAGCTATTGAGATTGTGACCAATAAAATTGTGCGTAAGGACCTCGATTGAGGCATTGGGTGATCGTAGAGGGTAAGGAGTAATCTAAACTCTACTTTAAAATTTCGAGCTTGATTTTTCTATCCCTTTCTCTTTAAATTTTTGTACTTTATTATTTATTACTTAATTGTGTCTACATTGGATCCTCTTAGCAAATTGAATCAAGGAATTGTCATTAAAGAAATATTTCCCCCCCCCCCTTTATGCACTTATTGAGTTCCTAGTATAGTTTTTCATTTGGTATCAAAGCTAGTCTCTATATTTTTTATTGCTTAATCATATTATAGAGTAAAGATCATTGCACTAAATGTACTAAGGTTCATGGAAGGTTAAGTTATCAATAAGCCACCACTTCTAAGTAGTAGAAACTATCCATATTGGAAGAGTAGAATGAAAATCTTCATTAAAGCATAAAATAAAAAATTTTAGGATGTAATAGAAAGAGGACCTATTAAGATAGAAGGAAAGGAATAGAATGAATACACTGAAGAAGATTGGAAAAAGATGAACTTAAATGAAATAGTCATGAACATATTGCATTTTCTATGAGTTGCAAAGCACATATGAAGGCACATCTATAGTTAAAGATACTAAAATAAGTTTATTGTATGGTGAATTTGAAAGCTTCAAAATGTTTCGAAATAAAACCATAGATGAAATGCATGAGAGATTCATTGATATTATTAATCCATTGATGGTGCTTGAAAAGAAATTCTCTAATTTAGAGATTAATTCTAAAATTCTTATGTCTCTTCCAAAAAAATAGGAAGCCAAAAGGACTACAATTGAAGAAGTGCACAATTTAGAAGCACTATCTAAGGAGCAACTTCTTGAAGCACTCAAGACTCATGAGATAATCAAAAGATATAGAGAGGAATCTAAGAAGAAGGTTATAGTTCTCAAGGCTGTTGATTGTAATATTAGTGATGATGGTAAAATGGCAATGATGACTAAGAGGTTTAAAAAGTTCATGAAATTTAACAAGAAGCTTAAGAGAGATAAAGTTGGTGGTAGTAACATGTCAAAGCCCACAAAGGAGAAAAAGGAAATTATAAAGTAGTATAATTGCCATCAATTGGGATGATCAAAGATTATTGTCCTCTTCTCAAGAAAGGCAATAGGGCATCAAGAAAGAAAGCCATGGTGGCCACATAGAGCGATACCGATTCGAATGAAGGTCTTTGCCCCATGGTCTTGGATGATAAGATATGCACTACTTCCTAATTTCTTTATGATGAATTGAAAGACATGTATGATGATCTTTTAAAAGAATTTATTAAAATGCAAAAGAAAAATAAAAATTTTAAGCAAATGATAAATGATGTAGGAAATGAATTTCATGTATTCAAACGTGAGTATAATAAGGTAATTGAAGAAAAAGAGAAATTAGAAGAGGATAATGAATATTGGAGATTGAGAATAATAAGTTGAAAGTTGAGCATGATAGTTTAAAAGGGAAAAATGAAGAATCGAACGAGAGGAATGAGGAAATTATAAATGAGAATATAGAGCTAACTAAGGAAAATGAAGGAATGAAATCAAAGATCAATGCAATTGAAAATGAAAATACATATGTATAGATAAGTTGGTTAAGTTAGAAATCGAAAATAATATGTTAAAATCTAGCTTAGATGATTCCAGGCATATGATAGCCAAGTTCGTTGAGGGAGAAAAGACTTTAGAAAAGATTTTAAGACAATAAAGGTTTGGTTTTGAGAAAACCGAAATTGGTTATAGTGAAAACAATATATACAAGTCTTATAAAAGTTATTTTTTCGAATAACCAATAAGACTTGTAACTATCATAAAAAATAAGGCCATATTGCACATACTTGTGAAATATGGCCATATTAGGGAGAAATGCCAACTTAAATTATAGAGGAAGGATGGTTTAGGTCCCAAAGGGATATAGTTATATTGCTACAACTAACTTGAAAGGACCCAAACTCATGTGGATACCAAAAGTTTAAATTTCTTATTTTTGTAGATACCTTCAAGGAAGAGCAACAAATGGATCTTGGATAGCGGTTGCTCAAGATACATGATTAGAGATGCCATCAAGTTTACTACATTAATCTTGAAGGATGAAGGGAATGTCACCTTTGGGGATAATAGAAAATCAACCGTCTTGGGTGAAGGTAATATTCTCCTTAACATTGATCTTATTATTATAAATGTATTGTTAGTTGAAAATCTTAAACATAATTTGCTTAACATTAGTTAATTATGTAGGAATAGATATAAAGTTACATTCTTAGTAAATAAGTGTATCATTGAAAGAATTAGCAATGATTAAAGTAGCTTTGAAGGTTATAGATAAGGAAATATTTACAAAATCAATTTTGATAATTTTTTGAGTCAAAATGAAACTTATCTATTTGTCTAAATAATGATAGTTGATTGTAGTATAGAAGACTAGGTCATGCTAGCATAAAAGTCATTTCTAAGCTTGTTAAAAAAGATCTTGTAAAAGAATTATCAAAAATTAATTTTCAAGTGGACAAAGTACGCTAAGCACGTCAACAAGAAAAACAAACTAAAAATTCTTTCAAATCAAAAGATATTATCTCAATTTCTTAGCTACTATAACTACTACATTTGTACTTGTTTGGTCCTACACAAACCTTAAGTTTGGATGAGAAAAAAATATACTTTGGTTATTGTTGATGATTTCTCTAAATACACATGGACCTACTTTCTTAAAAGTAAGGAAGAAACGAATCATGTGTTCTTTAAATATTGTATACAGGTCTAGAAGGAAAAGGGCCTTACGATTACCTCTCTTAGGAGTGATCAAGGGGGAGAATTTGAAAATATTGAAATTGATAATCTTTGTAATCAAAATAGTATAGAATACACCTTTTGGGCACCTAAAACTACACAACAAAATGAAGACATCGAAAGAAAAAATAGAACCTTAACTAAAATGTTTAGAATAATACTTGGTGAAAATAATTTATTAGAGTATCTTTGGGTGGAAGTTGTTGACACTGCATATTACATTTCAAATCATGTTTTCATAAGACCAATTATAAAGAAAACCTCAATGAGTTTTGAAAAGGTAAAAGACCTAACTTTTATTATTTCTATCCTTTTTGGTACTAAGTATTATGTGCTTAATAATGCTAAAGAATAATTATGTAAGTTTGACTCTAAATTAGATGAGGCTATTTTTTTTTTAATACTCATTGACAAGTAAAGCACATAAAGTATTTAACAAAAGAACTTTAGTTGTTAAAGAGTCTATACATGCTGTATTTAATGATTCATCACCTTCATTACATGATGAAACCTATAATGAAATGAATGATATAAGTGCTCGATTAAATAGGTTAGATTTAAATAATGACAAAAACAAAGCTCTTGATAAAGATGTTCCTAGGGAAGATGATAATATGAATTAATCAATTTTAGATCTCCTTAGAGAATTGTGGTTTGTTAAAGATCACTCTAAAAAACTAATTACGGGAGAACTTTCAAATAGAGTGTTAACAAAATAATCCCTAAGAAATATAAGCAACCTAGTATTTTTGTTTTAAGTTAAGCCTAAAAACATTGATGAAGCTCTGAAAGATGAATATTGAATACAAGCAATGCAATAGGAGCTTAATATAAATCTTGAAATGTTTTAGTCAAACCTTAAATTGGACTTGATTGCTCTAGATAACTTAATGAGTTGATAAGGCTAAGTAAGATACAAATTTTATTGAATTATGAATTTGAATATATTATAAGTAATAAAAACCCTAAAATCTTGATCGAAATCTTAATCGCATATAAAAATCTTAAACCCTAAATCTTAAACCTTATGTACGTATAAATACCTGCGATTGAACTAAAACTTGACCAAAGTCTTAAAACTATAACTTTAAGCTTATAAAATCAATAAATTTACTCAAATAGTAATAAAACCCTAAACGAATACAATTATCGACCAATACAAGTAATAGCGTAAAATTATTAACAAACGCATTGAGATAACTCTTAAATATAATAAATATAACGGATAATAATTAAATTAATAAATTTTATAAAATTTCAAATATTATTTCATAATTATTAAATTTATAATTTTTATGTTTAGAAAAGTCTAATTTTTCTTATTTTTCCTTTTCCCTTCTTTTCTCTTTCTTTTTCCTTTTCCTTTTTCTTCTCTAATTTTTCCTCCTTGCCACGTTGAAACTTCCAAACTTTGTTAGGCTACCACTTATGTATGTTTAATTCACCATGTGTTAATTATTTAGATCAAACAAAAGCCTTAGATAAGCTCTTTGTCAAATCATCTTATCACCAACTTGCTTTTTCTTTTTCTTTTCATTTATTCATTATATTTCTCTCTCTCTTTCCTTGCTAAGTCCACGATCGGGTGGAAGCAAACACACTTCTTATTTTGTTTTCAATTTCAAAACACAAAGATAAGACCCATACATATATTTTCCCTCCTAAACTGAGAAAACCCCTTGCCTTTTTCTTTCACTTTGGATTTTTTCTTCCACTTATTTCAACAAGTAAGAAAAGGAAGAAGCTTTTCAATCCATTACTCATTAAATTACTAAGAGAAATAGATAAGTAGCATGTATATTATATTTATTTTGTAATAATTAATTATATGTACTCTTTCATATACATGTATTTTGTAGAATCTTATGTATCATAGAAGTATGTAGTGAATTTACATGTATTCTATTATTTTTGCAAGAAATGTCTATGTACATGTACTCAAAAGTATGTAAAATTAGCATTTCTTGATATTTATGTGTTCATATATGTATAAATGCTTAGGTATAATTATGTGTACACATATATTATAATTGATTATACAAGTATTTAGTATAAAGAAATTTATGTATATGTATATATGCATATATGATAGTATGTATATTATGTATTTTCATTATATATATATATGTAGCCGGTTGTATATGTATATATGGAATATAAAATATAAGTATAATATATGTATATTATGGTATATGTATATGCGTATAGCATATATAGTATATCTAAGTTTATATTATTAAATTACATATGTATATATGTATAAATAAGTTGAGGGAATCTAATTATACAAGTATATATATATACGTATAAAAAGACGTATATTAGTGGTATAGTATATATAAGTATATGGGGATTCTTAAATAGTATATGTGTAATATACTATAATACTAAATTATTAGATAAGGTAAGATAATATATAAGTGTATATGCCGTAAGTTTTAAAGAAAAAGGAAAATGAGTTAATTTGCAAAATTTAATAAAATATAATTATATAAATATTAAGTAAAAAAATACAAAATAGGAAAAATTTTAAAAATATACAAAATTCATAGAAATAATGCATGGAACACTTTAATGCTACTTACATTAGCACTTAACAATTATTTTTAAATTCGTAATTAAAAATAATTAGAAAATTATTAAAATAACAAAAGTGAATTAAATAAGTACTAAACCTTAAAAATAGCAAAATAAGTAAATTATAATAAAATAGACTTAAAAATAAGAAAATTACAAAAATATAAAATTTAGATATTTATTAAATCATAAATATATAAAGAAAAGATTAAAATAATATTTTATAATTATTTAAGTCAAAATAATAAAATTCATAATATTTTTAAACCACTATGAAAAATGCAAGTTATAATGTTCAAAACGGACTTAATTACAAAAAAATACATCAAAAAATGATAAAAATGGACTATAAGTTTATAAAAATCGGAACTAGAATGAAAAAATTTTACTCAATTAATGAAAAAACTTAAACCAAGGAATTTATGTGAATAGATAGTTAATTTAGGTAGTTAGTACTAAATACATGAATAGTTTAGTTATTTCACTCAAACACTTATTACTTTTCTTATTTCCTAAATGAGAGAATTACAATGGAGGGGATGAACGTTTGAGGTTTAGTTCAAATAGGGGATCAACGTTTTAAAAAGTTCAAATAAGAGACGAACGTTTCATAAAGTGGTTAAAATAAGGGATAAACGTTTTGAAAAGTTCAACTAAGGGATTAACGTTTCACAAAGTGATGCTATTATAAATCCCTCATTTGAATCACTTTGTAAAACATTGATCACTTATTTGAACTTTTCGAAACATTTATCCCTTATTTAAACTACTTTATGAAATGTTTATCTCTTATTTGAACTTTTTAAAACGTTCATCCCTTATTTGAACTAAACCCCAAACGTTCATCTCCTTCGTTGTAATTTTCCCTTCGCTAAATATCTAGTGATCACGAGATTGAGATTGATTTGCCAATAGATTATTATGATCCCTAACATTAATCATAGCTAATTGAGTACTCTTAATGATTTCATACATGTTTGTTTATATAGTTAGTGAATGTTAACTATTATTAATAATTGGATGTCATATGGGGCTGGGTTATGCATGTGTATGATACCATTTGTCAATTGTGAAATTACTTTAAAGTATGGTAGTGTACTGTTTGTTGCATAGTGAATCTATGGGGAATTAATCCGTCTATAATTCTGATTGATCATATAATAATTAGACTTAATGATATCGAACTTGAACTAACTAAATCGAAACGTACATAAACATATATTGCATAAGTAATTCTGATCATCACATTACACGGAGGTAACGAGAAACCATATGGGGGTTAATAAATTATGATTGTAAAGTTTTAGTACGGTGCATAAGTACGATATGACTTTACCCTGGCTTACAGAAATACTAGGTGTTGGAGATATTAACCACCTAACTAAGGGTCTAGTCTAAAGCCTTCCGTTTAAGGGTGAGTGTGCGAGAACTCACTTACAATCATACTTAGAACTTAGTTTTAATTAAGACTAAAAATGGATATACCATTTTATTTTTTAATACGAAACGCAAAGTTTCGTAGTTATAATAGTTGAAGAATGATACCAGAATCTGATTAGTGCCGTTTATACTCCAACCTTAACTTTGGAGGGTATTAACTTTGAGTTGTATGTAGTACCTTGTCACTTGCATATATTTGTATGGTATTTTGTGTGTTCATGCATTCATATGTTTGAAATTAATTGTTAAATAACTTGTTTGTTGTATAGTTGAGGGATACCTCATTAAGATATTTAACTTATACCCTTATAGATTACTAGTGCAGGAGAACCTATTCATTGTTTCAAGCCATAAAATACCTAAGGTTAGTGGAATGCCTTCTGGTTGGTGTAAGTGTGAGTTGAGAGATGAGAATGAGTTTCTGTTATTGTGTAATATTAGTTTCTTGAAAGACTTAGTGTTTATATTATATATATTTAATAGTTATAGTTTGAAATTCATGTTATTATAACTGTATTGTGATATTACCAGCACCTGCATAACTCTTGAGTTGTTAGTTGTAGTAGTAGCCTTATATGTCGCTTAAAGAGTTATAGATTGGAAAGATAGTCAATTTATAGTGCTTTGTACGATATACGACACCTACTACAACTAGGCTATCCCTTGGGTCATGACACTTAATTAATTCATTAAGAATGAAGTATGGGATTTAGTACTTAGACCTAGTGACAGATTGGTAATTGGAACAAAATGAGCTTATAAGAACAAACTTGATGAATCGGTATAGTAACTAAGAACAACACTAGATTGGTTACTAAGGGTTGTAATAAAAAAGAAGAGATAGATTTTGATGAGACCTTTTCCTTGATTGTTAGGCTAGAAGCCATTAGGATGCTTTTGAGATTTGTGGCTCATAAAGATTTTAAACTACTCTAAATGGACATTAAAAGTGCCTTCTTAAATGGCTATATTAAAAAGGAAGTATATGTAAAGTAACCTTTGGGTTTTGAACATAATAAGTTATTTGATCATATATTTAAACTTAATAAAGTACTCTATGGACTTAAATAAGCTCCTAGAGCTTGGTATAAAATGTTAAGTAGCTTCTTTTAGATAATGGTTTCATAAGAGGAAAATTAAATAACATTGTTTATCAAAAACCACAAGTCAAACACCTTAATTGTTCAAATCTATGTAAATGACGTTGTGTTTGAAGCTACTAGTATAGAACTAGTAGATGAATTCGTAGAGTATACGAAGAAGGAATTTGAAATGAGTATGATGGGAAAACTCAATTACTTCTTAGGTTTCTAAGTCAAGCAAATTGAAAATGGAATATTTATAAATCAAGATATGTATATAAGAGAGCTTTTGAAAATATTCAAAATAGATAATTGTAAAGTTTGGCCTATCCCTATGAGCACAACACTAAAACTAGATAAAAATAAACATGGCAAATTAATATGTGAAAAGCTTTATAGAGGCACGATAGGGAGAATATTGTACTTAATCATATCTAAACTGGATATTATGCTCATTGTATGTTTATGTGCACGATTTCAATCTTTCCTAAAGGAATCATACTCGAGTGCTGTAAAACACATCTTTAAGTATCTTGCGGGCACTACTGAAATTGGCTTGTGGTATCCCAAGTACACTTCGTTCGATTGATCTTATGGGGTATTCTAGTGTCGACTTCGCCAAATGCAAAGTCGATTGGAAAAGCATAAGCGGTACATATTATTTTCTAAGAAATTCTTCGGTATCTTAGCACTCTAAGAAACAAAATTCCATATCATTCTCAACCGTTGAAGTTGAATATATGGCCATCAGTAGTTGTTATGCTCAAATTCTTTGGATGAAGCAAACCTTATATGACTATGGCCTTAACTTTTCCAAAATCCTAGTTCGTTGTGATAACATAAGTGCCATTAACCCTACAAAAAATTTGATCTAACACTCTAGAACTAAGCACATTGACATTAGGTATCATTTCATTAGAGATCATGTTTAAAACAATGATGTATACTTAGAATTTGTGGATATAAGTAGCCAAATAGCTGATATTTTTACAAAACCCTTAATCGAGGATTGATTTTGCACTTCAAAAAGAGAGTTAGGTACGATCATGCAATATGAGTGTTAAGATACATGAACCTAGATAGCGATTTTTTGTCATAATGCATTAATATAACCAGTTTAGAATACCATTTTCGGTTTTAGAAACATGGTTAAATGGACTTCTTACATAAATTTCCTCATTTGATATGTTTTGTGCAAATTTCATCATCTTTCTTATTCTCATAGGCGCATTCCTTTCATCTAATGATTTTTGGGTGGTATATATGTCCTTACATGTTTGATTTAGTCTACAAATTATGATGGATTTTGATTACTATGTTAATTCACACATTTTTAGCCTTATGAGCTACTTTAAAATTAGCTTAGTTAAACTTAAAAACTTTAAGAATAGTCAAGGCTAAATTTCTCACATCTAACATGTTAAAAGCGTTTCTTCTAAGTCTTTTAATGAGCATAAAACTTGGTTGAATGATAATCTTCTAAAGAATTGCATAAGATTCATCAGTTAAGTAATCCTTTCCACAAGACGTTGCAGACTGTAAACAATGAGTTTAATGGTAGAAATGTGCCGTATATACGGTTGCTTTAGGATTTTTGATCCCAGAATGCCCCCTTGGATTGCTTAAATGATTAGACTCGAATCGTTTGACAAGTCCCAATAGACATTCTCGACTTTAGAAGTTCTATATGCAATTGTCCAAATGGTTTCCCTTACATCGCCTAAACGATTGTCATAGATTCTGCACAAAAGAAGGCCCCACTTCTTCATTTTTCCTTTTCCTTCCTTCATACCATTCATATGACTCTCTCATCCCTTCGATTGGTATCCCTTCTCTCACTTACCATACTCCTTTTTATCACCGTTAACACCATTCCATCATCATTCCTTCCTTCTCTCTTCCCCTTCCTTCATCTCTCATAAACCCTAACCCTTATTGACAAACCCTAACTCTACATTCTAAATGGTGGCAAGAAGAGGTCGAGGACAAGGACGTAATGGGAGTAATAAGGGGCACAATGCTCTGAATGCCGAGTTTGATGATCATCTCTTTTGCACACTCTGATATGCTCAATGCTATGAGCATTTCCAACTCTTGAAAGTAGACCATGGACATTATTTTAATGAGGATGTTCTTAATGCTTTTGGAGTACTCAAAATGGACGGTGTGATTACCAATAAGATCTTAGATACATTGGACATTCCAAATGTTGTTAATGAGGAGGTTGTTTGGTACTTTTATTGCAACTTATCTGACGATCATGATTACAATGGAAAGTTAATGATTGGCATGGAAACTAGTGATCGTAGTCATCCTTGGGTATATAACTATTTGTATGGTCAGGAAATTGAAATCATTAAGGATGATATTTACAGTGTTATAGAAGTTGATAGAGGGGGAGCTAAATATATAGAGGGAATTGATAATGTTGGGGCAACCTTCTATGAAGACGTTTTTGGCTATAGAAGTATTGGGGATCATAATTGGGGCACATAGAAAAATCTTTAGGTTGTTTGCTTGCCTCTTCACTACAAAATTCTACACTTACTGATATGCCACAACTATTGTTCTCAATGTAGCAAGCATGAAAATGTTATAAAAGGTGATCTTTAGGAAGCGTAAATTTTATAGAAAGAATTTACAAAAAATAATTATTAGTTTATTTGCTTTATTTTGTTTATTTATTTATTTTTTGTAGCATTTTGTTTCATTGCTTTAAGATGGTAACCAATAAGCCTAAGCAAGCTTTTCTAAGATGTAGCCAATTGATCACCTATACTCTATTGATAAAGCATACGATCTTTCCTTCTCCTTGTATTAACCTTCAGCTAGAGCCATTCACTATGCATCACGTAAGTAAAGGAGCATGGAAACATGTTAAAAATTAAGGTTGGGTGCATTGGAAACCCCTTTCTCCTCTTGTTAGAGTCGGACTACAAGTATTAGATGAAGGTGATGCAAGAGATGAAGTGGGGGATAATGTTAATGTTGATGTCGGAGGGAACAAGCTAATCAAAATGTTGAGGAAGATGCAAAAGTGGGTGCCCAAAATGCTCAAAATGTTGAGGCAGGTGGACAAGTGACTCCTTAAGAAATCCTTCCACCTAATCTTTTAAATCAAATGGAGCACTGCTTGTGCCATCACATTGAAGATGACATTTATCAAATGGACCAACACCTCTATCATTAGTAAGATCAAATCTTTTATTTGTTATTCCAGTATTTCTAGCTTCCTTATCCTTTTCTTCCTCCTACTCCCAAACCATATGCCTAGCCCCTACCTCCTCCTTTTGGTCCTTTTGATGATTCTTCTCCACCACCAGATGCTTAGCTTATGGAGTCTTTCTTTCTGTTTTATTATGTAGTTGATGGGAAGATTTGAAGTTGTGTTGTGGCTAATTTCTAGTGTTTACACTTGTTCTTGCTAGCTATTGTGCTCTTTTTTTTTTTTTATAGGTAGCTACCCTAAGGCTTAAGCCAGGGCTATGTTAACTTTCTAACTTACTACTCCCTTTCTTTTCACTGCATGAAATCTCATCTTTTTGATGAGGCCAAAGGGGTAGAAGAATTCAAGCCTCCTAGATGTTTTTATAATGGTTCAAGTAATTGAAATTGGTTGATAAATGGTGAAACTGGCAATTTAAACCTTTGAAACTAGTTAAGTGCTTGAAACTGGACTATAGTTTTTGAAATTGGTTAAGTGAAGTCAAGTTAAGCACCTAAAGCTTATTAAGTTAAGATTGATAATCTTAGGTATAAACTTTTGGCGAATCACTCTTGTGTATCATTTTGAATTAATATAGATGTCATAGAATTCTCTTGAAATATAGTTGAAGCTTCTCAAATTGACTCTCTCACAATAAATATCATGTTTTGAACAACTATCTTTCTTTCACATCAAGTATTTTATTAAAAGGGAGTGCTAAATTGAGAGGGAGTATCATATTTAAGGAGAGTGTATGTTTGTAAAGTTTTGTCCTCATCAAAGAAGGAGAAATTGTTGAACCAATAGGATCTATGAAACTTATGCTTATCTAAATCTTAACACAAATCTCTTTACAATTCATAAAAACATAGTTAAGTTACTTAAAGTTTGGTTCGCTTTAATGAAATTGCACTTAACATGGTATCTTCTCTAACAAACGATTCATTGAGTTAATATTGAAGTATTTTAAAGAAGTGAAACAAGTTGGAATTGTCAGTCGCACTAAAATTGTGTTAGTTTGTTGTTTTGGTGTGAACTAGCCAACTGGTCATCCTTAGATCGTGCAGTTGGTCACATCAAGTGTTCTGTGATAAGAAGCAAGCGATGGATTGTATGGTTGGTAGTCTTTAAATTGTCCTACTGATTATGGTAAGTCTTCTGATGTTAGGAGCATGTCTTAGACTATGCGACTAGTTAATTGAAGATCATCCGACTAGCGACCCCATTTGAATTGAACCGTCCGGTTGGTCCCACTTGAACTGTCCAATTAATAGTTGTTGCAGAGCATTAAATGTAGATTAATGAGGACCATCGGTTATAATTTTGATAGAAGCTATAAATACAAGTTTGTGAGGTAGTTGAAGAACAATTAATCGACCCAAAAACCTGCAATTATTTCTCTTGTCTACTTATAATTCATTCTAATTGTTTTGTGCTTATTATTTGCTATCTTTTGTAAACCATAGCATAGTGCAAAGCTAAATATTTACAATTCACTTAAGAGAATGTGCTATACTAGTGATTGGAGTTGTTGTGATTGTGAAATTATTTGTAATAGAGATTGGGTGTAGACTCTTGAGCCATTGCGATTGTGATCAATAAAATTGTATATGAAGACCTTGGTTGAGGTATTTGGTGATCGTAGAGAGTAGGAGGTGGTCTAAACTCCATGATAAATTTTTTTGCTTGATTTCTCCATCCCTTCATCTTTAAATTTTTATACTTTATTCATTTATTACTTAATTGTATCTATATTGCATCCTCTTAGAAAATTGAATCAAGGAATTGTTATTAAAGAAAAATTTGGGCATTGAACGTAATTCATCCCGCCTCCGCCCGCGCCCCCCCACCCCCTTGAGTTCCTAGTGTAGTTTTTCATCGATCCTTGTACATATTAGAGCTCTTGCATGAACCCAAGAACAATAGCAAACTGAGCATATCAAAATGAATAATCCAAGCACTTTAATTTCCACACTAGTTGAGCAACTAACTAAATGGAGTTCAAGCCACTCTAGTAGTGCAGAGTACATTTGTTTGGTTAAGCGAATCTTTGAAATCCAAGCATATTGCAAAATTAGGAGCACAACTTTAATCAAGTATAATTTTGTTGAGCCTTTCATCCATACACACCAAGCCCAAACAACAAGGTGAGACCTTCAACAATTTCAACTCGAGCACCTTCCAAACTAGCTAGAGACAATAACCAAGTAAAGCAGCTATTGAACAACAATTGGAGTTGCAATCATAGAGCAACTTATAGCTACAAGTCAAGTAACTATCTAAGTTTCAAAGATTAAGCACAAGCAACTACAATTGAATGAGTAGTTAAACAATATCAGGACGTCCTACTCACTTACAATCAATTCCTTTCCACCCATCAGAATATGGAAGAGCAACTCCTTGTAAATTAAGACACAAGTCAACTTTAAGCCACAATTTCATTTAATGGATAAGGTAGCCAGGACTTGCTTCCTTTCTTGTTATGTTATCTTCTTATCTTTACTTTTATCCTTTGACTAGAAAAGTCTTATCCCGGCCTTGTTTTGTTTAATCATAGTTTAAGGACAATAATAACCTTTTTACTTTTGCAAAGGTATATATATCCCCTTGATTGTCATATGAGGGGCTCTTACCTTTTGTTCACATTTTCACCTACAGACTTCATAATCAAATTTACAAAGTTTCTTATTCTTCTCTTCCAATATGTTAGTTGTAGAAAGAGAGTACTAAAGGCCTTATATTCTAGCACATCTTTCAAGTGTTTTTAGGGTCAATGCAACTAAGCAATGCCGAGCAATCGGATTATAGAAGGAGGATTCCATGAAAAGCTTTTGTGTAGGTGTTCTCTTATCCTTGCACTTGTAATTTTTATTGCTTAGTTTTACCTAAAAATATTAATTGATGAGCCGGATTATTATTTTATGAAATTTGTAGTAATGGATTGATGCGACGTGTTTAATGAATTTTCTTGATATTGAATTTGAATATCCAACTTATTCAGTAATTATTATTATTTTTTTTTTCTAGATGATCAATGCTTGATGATCACTCTTTGTTTAGATTGAGTTAATGATACTTGGGAGGGATTTAATAACTTGAACAAACATATCTTGTGTTTTTGAAAAAGTGCATAAGGGATATGTAGGTTTTGGTTTAACTCACAAATTGACGCATGTAAATGCAGTTATAAATATAACTCAGGTCATGGAGACATACTTGGCCCCTATTTCCAACTAAAGGGATAGTTTAAGTATGAGTGAATTACTATTTAATTGATGATCTTAAACAAATCACCTTAATGAGAATAGTTTTTGCTAAAATTGGAATTATGTTACTCTAAGAAATGGGCAAGTTCTTGTGAGTTTGGTTGAATTGTTTGTAATCAATTTTAGTTATCAAAATAAGGCATCGTATTAACTCAAATAAAAATATAACTACATTTCTCTAGTTCCTTTTCACATCTCTTGACCCTAGAAGCCTCACTATGTTGTTAGTACACATGATTTTGATGCATTCATTTAGTTTATTTGTTTTTTTTTTTTTTAACAAATCAACATATCTAGTTTGCTCAAATTAGGGATGAACTCGTACAATTTAGTACTCAACAATAATTTAGCTCCTTAAGAATGGACCTTGAATTTATTATTATACTACACTTATACAATCGGTGCAATAATCAATTCATTTCTCAAACTTATTTTATCAACAAAGTATAAGTGTATGTAAGTAACGACTTTGATGGTTGGTAAATAAAAGTATTATAAAGTTAAAACTTTTGTTTAAAAAGTGAGAAATTTTATTAAGAAATAAAATGACTTAGTAGTTGGTTTTATGGATATTAATATGACTATGAACTACTTCTAACACTCTTGAAGATATTGGATAGAGTTGTTATGCCTTAGCTTAATTTTAGGATAACATAAATATACTATCTAACCCTCTTAGGACTTTGCCATATTTTATCTAAAAGTTTAAAACCCTAACATGATTGACTAATTTCTAAGCATGAATTGGTGTATTAAAGACTTGGTTTAAGCTCTTAGCTTTTCATAGTGGTATTATGATGCATGCCATGAATATTAATCAACATAACTTAATATTACAACATAAATGATTTACATATCTAAAAGAATAACAACTTTTATTTCTTTATTTTATATTACCACATTTTTCTCAAGAATACCAACATGGCACTTAATCTAGATTAAAATTCATATGTAACCATCTAAGTTGTCTAAGTATCAAGATACAAGTTTTAAGCAAAGATGAATGTTTCAGTTAAGGACTTTATTTGAAAACTTATGAATGAAGCTTTGGATAATAAAAGGATGGAAAGAGAAACTGGTAACTTAGAATAAATGACCAATCTTTAGGTGAACTATGTGAATTAGTTCTTGATACTTTAGGATCGATTTACTTGAAAAAGTTTTACGTAAGACCGGTTCACTATCCTACCCCTAGAATAGGTTCATAATTTTTATAATTAAATATGACTCTAGTAAACTTATAAGCTTAAAGTTAATATATTGTAATTTAATTTTAATAGATCTAAGTGAGATTTCAACTTACTATTCAAACTTTTGGATATGACTCAATAACATAGGTATGCATGATAGTTAAGTTTCTATTTGTCCTCAAGGAAAATAAATCGAAACTAAAGACAACTATTAAGAACAAGAAAATCCCTTCATCCATTACATAAGAAAATTAATCCTACATTGCATTTAATTCAAAGCTCAACATCAATTTGTATCAAAATCAATCCAAAATCAAGCTCATTAGCAACTTCCAAATTTCACAAAATCACCATTCAATGCCCTTAAAATACAAAATACAAAAGTACTAGGCACTAAAGTTATACTAGAGTTCAAAAGTGAATCCATTTAAATTAGAAGATTAACCACATCATTTAATCAAATATTAACAACTTTAAATTAGATTAACATTTCCCCTACCAATAAAGAGTCATAGATATTTTAACTACTTAGCTAAAATGTATATACTCCCATCTACAACTTCACTAAGCATTATAATTAGAAACAAATGCATTTTACATCTACCTATTTCTTAATCATCATTTTAGTAGTGATTTTCATTTTTCATTGGAGGATTTTTCTTTTCCTTTTCCAATTTAATTTAATTTAATTTTGTTAAAGCAATTTCATCAATCAATAAGTCTTAAGCTAAATGACCTTAGGCTATTAGGTTAAGATCCTCCATCAAACCATCCATTACTCTTTTTATTCATTAAGCTTTATTATTTTCTTAATTTAGTTTACCTTTCAAAAAGACTTTTCCTTTTACTTATATAGCAAACTTTCAACTGATAAGCTTGAGCTCACCACTCAAGTTAACAGGTGTTATTCTACATAAAGGAGGCACCTCATATGTTTAATTACTTAAGTTAAAGCTTACAACTAAGCTTTTATTTCAATTCATTTAAATTATTTATTTATTTTTCCTTCAACTATTTTGATTTTTTCAAGGGATTTTTAAGAAATAGATTTCTGGGTTCTAAAAATATCTAAGAAATGAGCATATATCAAAGTAAACTTAAAAATATAAATGACCAACTTTTAATTAGTGACATTGATCTAATCCTAAGTCTTTAAATCCAAGGTTAAATAACACGTAACCTTACTTCACACAAATTCTACTATTCAACTTTAGTAGTGTTTAATAAGGTTATCAATAATTAAGTTATGCAAAAAAAATAATAATAATAATAAAAAAGCTAAAAAAGTTGTTTCTTTCTTGAATGCAAATGATATCATGTAATATATTGGTTAATAATCCTATATAGACTTAAGTCAAGTATAAAGTGCTTAATGCATTTATAAATTACTCCAACCAATTTAGTATCACATATATCTCTCATTCCCTTTCCCATGCTTGTTTTGTTCATTGTCCTCAATGTACAACTAAAACTAATAAAAAGCACAAAAATCAAAAAAGGAAACTAAAACTTTTTTTATTTTAGCTCATTGATACTGAATTCATCCATTGCTATGCGAGATTCCAAACAATTAAGTTCATCAAAAGGCCTCACAAAATTAAAAAAGAAAAAAAAAAGACAAGGTAAAATGCATCTAAGAAAAATAAAATAAGGACAAAAGTTAAAAGTTAAAACTAAAAACTACTCTAAATACTACTAAATTACTCAACATGCAAACATGAAAAGATCTATTAAATAGAAGCATTAACTAGCAGGATTAATCCCATACTAATTGCAAAAAGTATCAAACCAAAATAAAATCAGGCTAGCAAATATAATTTATCCTAAAAGTATAGTTTGCTAGTCTTCTTCTTTGAAATTTGTCTCCTTCTCCTCACAATGCCAAACACAAACATTGACACTAAGTACTCTCCTTTAAGCATTTCAAGCACTAGAGTCATTTCTCTTTGCCTCCTTGTTCTTGGCATGATCTCTAAAAGACCATCACAAACATAAGCTCATACACCATGTGGACATCTCCTCTACACTTGAAATGCAACAATATGCATGGAACTCATTAAGTGTGAATAGTAAAATAAACTTTCTAACATAGCATCTCATGAAGCATAAATAGAAACTAATAAAATTAAGCATAAAAAATCAAAATAGATATTAATTAGTTTCCATTTATATAGCATACCTGTCAAAACAGTATGAGTGAAGTTAAGTTTGATGACTAAATAGTAAATTGCACCAACTTAACAAATCTAGTAAACTAATACCCTGACTAGCCATACATTGCAAAAAGACAAAATTATTATGTGAAGAAACATTCAAAAGAGAGCCAAAATTCATAAAAGAAATTAAAGACTATGAAAAACCCCTATTATATGTATGATATGCTAAGTTCATGAATTTCTATATGTCTCACAAAATAACTAACTATTTGCGTTTAAGGATGCAATTAACAAATCAAAACAAAATCACATATCTATGAAATGCTAAGAACTAAATATATAATGTAATTGCAAATAAAGCATGAAAACACCAATGCAATGAGAACATAAATAAGCAAGAGAGAAAAAAAAGAGGATAGAGAGAAAAAATTATGTATCTAATCCTTGAAAATATACATGTAAAAAGATAATGGAATAAAAAGACAAAGTGTATGCAACATGTGTGGGGGAGAGAAATAAAGAGAGAAAAGAAGAAGAAGTGATATATATATTTAAAGAAGGGCTAGACATAAGTATAATACAAGCATATCTAGGGTTTTGAAATGATCATGTTAAACTATCATGTCTCTTTCGGATTAATGGCTAGTCTCAATATGACACAAGACATGGTCATGTCTAAAGGTTATGTATTTTTTATATTTCCTATTAAATTCAACACGACCTCAAACATGGTCATATCTAGAGGTCATGTTATTGCGATACAACCAACATAACCATGTTGAACAATTGTGTTTCTCCAATTATTCTCATGTTTAGCCACTCTTTTCACATTCTTAAGTCTTGTACGTTGACCATCAAAATACCAAAATTAACCATGAAAAATAAAATAATTTAAATCCTTAAAGCTAAAACTCAAGTTGCTAAATTTAAAAAGTAATTTAGGTGAAGTAAAACTTTTTTAAAAAAAAAAATTCAATGTAATGAAATAAATATCAAGCAAAAATGAACAAAACAAAGGATATTGTGCAGCTTGATTTTTTTTTCTGGTTTTTATAAATAAGTCTTATTTAAACTGATTAATATTAAACCTTCCCTATTTAATATTGATCATCGACTAAGGTTTAAAAAAAACGATTCTTTTATATTTTGAAAATGTTTTGAAGTTGCCATCAGATCGGAGTCAGGAAAGAGTTAGCTACTGGTTTTTTGATAAAATCAAATTTATAAATTGGTTTTGAGAACTAGAAAAATGAGTCCGGAGGTTAAGTATTTTAAATCTTTACAAATACCATCAACTTTCCAAATTTAGATTTAATCCTTAAAATCACTTTTCAAAAACTATCCTATAAAATGAAATTCAATTATTGGTTAACGAATTGAATCCTATTCTATTAAATTGAATAATTTTAAACTAAATTGGAAGCAATCTAAGATTTTTTTTATTTTTTACTAAATTGAGTAACTAATAGTAAAAATAAAATAAAATTTTCATTTTTTAAGTTGTCTTAGAGGTGCCTACATACCTATTATACAAGATTAGATATACATAGTTTTTCTTTGTGAAATTTTATCATGTTGGGTTTGTTTTAATTTTAAAAACATGTTGAGTTTGTGTTTTTAATTTAATTTGATTATTTAAGGAAGTTTTCTAAAAAGTCCTAAATTAGGGTTTTATTTTTGGGAAACTCTAAATAGGGCTCTAGTTTTGAAAAATGATTAATTATTTTTGTTTATTTAAAAAAAAAAGAAGCTTTTCTAAGTGATAAAAAAATTTATTATTTATTTATTTTTATTTTCATTGTTTATTATTGTTTTCCCTTTTATTTTGACTATAACGTAAAAATAAAACTAAGCTTTTTCTTTCTCCCTTTTTTTATTTTCTTTTTCTTCTTTTTTTTGTCTTTTTCACCTTTTTTACAATTACAAATATAGATACAAATAAAATATACCAAAAAAAAAAAGAAACAAATACAAATCAAGAAGAGGACCAAACTTCGGTTAGACTTTAACACAATTCGAATCACAATAAGGGTGAGTGGGTTGGTTAGTGGTTTCAGGTTAGATTATCTAACTCGATTACATTTCACATACGTAACGTGATGGCTTGCATAGAGGACAACAAAGAGTGGCAATTCAAACCAATTTGTATACTAAAGTAATTGAGAAAAAGTGGTTTTATGTGTTTTTGATTGACAAATGGGGGATAAGCAAAGTGCCATTGTGTTTCAAGGTGTTTTTGGTGGTAGGAGTGGCAGTGTTCGGATTGCACGCGTAACGGTGGACTCGAGTCTAGAGATTCGTTAGGGTTTAGGTTTTAGACCATAGCAAGGTGTGTGGTATGGTTGTTTTAGCCTAAAGCAGTGGCTAAGGTGGTGTTTTAGAGTTTAGGTTAATGGTGTTTAGGGTTTAGACGTTGAGTGGGTGGTGTTTCGATTGTTGTGGATTGGTGGCTATCACGTGCATATTGCAGTAAGAATGTCGCGACTCACTCAATGCTTGACAGTAATGTGCTAAATGTGAGTATAGTTAAGTATGGTACTGTTGAAATCGATTTGGTGATAGGGTGGATTATAGTAGTGTTTGTGGGTTTGTACGTTTGGGGGTGGTTGGTAGTGGTTTAGTGTATGCTATGGTGCACAAGAGAGAGTCATGAGCTAGAGAAGGTAATGGCGTGGGTGTTGTGGATTTGGGTTTGGATTGGGTGGTGGTGTACCAAGCGAGGTAGTGAATGTGGCTTAGTGAAGTTGTAGCAATGGTGTCATGGGGCTTGTTGTTGCTGCCTTGGGCTGTTGGTCGGGGTGGGTAAGTGTATGTATGTGTAGGTGTGGTTAGTGGCTGATAGTGGTTGCTACTGTTTATGAGTGTAAGGTTTGAAAGGTGAAGAGGATGGAGATGATGCGTGTGAGGGAAGGAGGTCAGGGGTCGATAATGAAGTGGATGGTGATTGGGTCTAGCATGATTGTTCTGGTTAAGAGAGAGAGGTAGTCTATGTATGTGTGTTGGCTCACCATAGGGTAAATTTTGAGAGAAAGAGAGAGAGAGAGATGATCCCCTAGTGTTAGAGAGAAGGAATGGTCATATATGGAAATATGGAATTAATGGCCGATCCCCAATTTTTCTCCCTTTTCCTATTTTTCAAATTCTATTTTGAATGCTTAAACAAGTGAATCTGACTTTGTTTTTGGATTCAATTTGCAAAGGGCTACATGGAGTGCCAAATTAAACCAAAAACAATTAGGCTCACATGTAGAATTTTACTAAAAAATGGAGGCAAAGTGAGGGGGTTGAGTTGGTTTTGCATAAGAAAAGAACAGAAAATGAAGGAAAGGGAAGGAAATTGCTAACGTAGCGCCACATCAGCCATTAGGCCGAATCATATTATGTCATGTATTGAATATGTGGCCAAGGCTGACATGTCATGTGCTACGTATTAGACATGTGGTGCAACATGTGTATGATACGCGTCATGCCACATGGCAACACGTACCCATATGGTATGCATGTATATGACATGTATCATGCCATGTAGCTGACACATGTCCGTGGTGATGTAGCAGTGTGTTTTGTGAAAGAGAAAAATAAAAGGCATTTTTATACTTTGGTGAGATTCGAACCCTTGATTTCCAAGGCAAACCCAAATGCAAGTCCAAGTGTATTATCGTTAGATTATTGGCCTGTACCTTATTAAATTGTACATATGGATAAGGCCAGCTTGGGCTAGATTTGAATTTAAGCTCATACCAAATGCCTTTCCCCTATTAAATAAAAAAAAAAACTTATTATTGAAACACTAAAACTTATTTAAAATTCTTAAATTTTCTGATTTCTCTAAGTTTTCTATTTTTTTGTGATTTGTTCTAAAATTTTTTATTTTTTGTATTTTTCTAATATTAGAATCCTTTACCTTATTCTAAAAATTTTGAAAAATAAAGCAGGGGGGCGCAAAAATGGGGTGTCTATAAATATCAAAGATGAAATGCTTAAGTTGCCTCTCAAAAAGTATTTTTATTTAATGTGTTGGCTCAATGTTTCCTACTTCCTCTTTTTAAGGTGGATCAAACTTTTAAGGCAACTTCATAGCATTCTCCATCCTATTTGCTGATGCTTCTTGTTTCTCATCCTCACCAAAATCAACTCCTACTCTAATTGGAGTATTCAATGTTGTAGCTGACTTAGTGGCCTAAGGATACTCTCTTTTCCATTACCATTTTTTTATTTTTCACATAAATCACAGCTTTAGCAGTGACCATGAATAGGCGCTAAGGATGATGGAAATCTTTGGATCTTTTTTCATATTCAAGACCATAAAATCTATAGGAAATATGAATTTATCCACTTTTAGAAATACATTCTCAATCATTCCTTGAGGTCTCTTAAAAGAATAGTTGTCAAATTGAATTGTCATCTCAATTTTCCTTATTATATCCCCTAATCCTAGTTTCTTGGCTATAGAGAAGGGCATCACATTTATACTTACACCTAATTCATATAATGCATTCTTGAAATTCTAATCTCCTATGGTGCAATATAAAGTGAACTTCCTAGGATCATTTAATTTGAGGGGAAGTATTTCTCTAAATACTTTGGTGTATGCTTGAGACAACACAATTGTATCTCTCCCATTCATCTTCCTCTTCTTGGTCATGATTTCTTTCAAATGAAGCCTATAATGAGGTGTTTACTCCAGT
This sequence comes from Lumnitzera littorea, assembly GCA_024138015.1. Taxonomy (NCBI): domain Eukaryota; kingdom Viridiplantae; phylum Streptophyta; class Magnoliopsida; order Myrtales; family Combretaceae; genus Lumnitzera; species Lumnitzera littorea. Next base: position 15,838,955 of record JAMXBB010000001.1, on the reverse strand, counting down.
AAATTTGTCAACAGAATATTGCTCTCTAGCTTCCTAAACATCTCTAGCAACATTCCATAATCTTCATCGTTTTTTTTTTCATTTCTTTAATTGTCATGGAATGGGTACAAATGGTATAACTAGCTTGACAATAGGCTTATACACCTTAGGAGTGCACTCTTATCGTATCACTTCTTCCCTTGATCTTGATGTAAAAGCTGGGGTCTCTTAAAATTCAACTTTCTTCCTTAGCAATGATACTAAAAACTTAATATGCTAAACTATTACTTTCATAAATAAAAGCACATTGATATTAGCAAGTGCACTAAGTTGCATATGCAACATAATACTAGTGAAGACCAGGTCAAATCCAAAAGGAATATTAAACCAGCTCTCAACTATATTAGTCTCATTTAGAGTTAGGCAAATTAAAGAAAATAATATTTTTAATTTGAAAAATTAACATTACAACTAATCTAATCCAATAATTTAATACGTCCAATATCTTTAGTGGATTCAACCATGAACCAAATGAATGGAACACCAATTAATGCTAATATCAAATAAACCCACAATTGACATGTCAAATCTTTAATTGCTTAAGTTTTAAAACAATAAGGCATTAGGTGTAAATTTCTTTCCTTAAGTAAATAATTACTAGGATCAATCAAATTAACTCTTTCTATCTCTAGATAAGAAATAAATTTAATTAATCATTTTCAGTTCCTAAACCCTAATTGACTTAAAGTGCATATATTTATGTCTTTTAATCCAAATCACATAAATTAATTAGAAAGGATTTTTTCAAACTCAATCCTAATTTAAAATATATTACAAGTAATCAAAATATATGCTTATTGATTATGAAATTAAATATTCAACAATAACCATATAATTTGGAATAACAAAATCCATTAATTACTAATCAATCTAATTTAAAATTCTAAATAAAGCATAGAAGAAATAATAAGGTTACTAATATCCAAAATAAGAATATAAAAAGAAATGAAAACAACCATAACAGAGGTTCCCAAGCCCTAATTCTTGCTCAAATATTATTTTCTATCTGTAACGCCATAGAACTTGAGTTATTATAGCTCATCACATGTTAATACTAAAGTATTAACATGCAAAGGCTCATAACTTGTTATCCTTATGTACATTAAATAAGAAAACTATAAACTACACTGATATTTATTAATCTCTAAGTCAATACCAAGGGTAACTCTAAGAGTCTTGTCTATACACTACACATAAAATATGAATTGTAATTAATGGAGTCTAACATGCTCTAAGAAACTAAGCCAAATTGTCAAACTACTATTAGATTCTAAATGCTCAGGTTACAACACCAAACGTTAATCAATAACATCAAATTCAAAAATGGAGTCTACTCCTCCAATACTACAACAGTAAACACACAAGACCATTGAAACCCTCATACTACTCCTCGTAGTAGGTGTAATCCTCATTGCCATCTAGGTCATAGACCAAATCATAATCCCGGTCTCTTATATTACTTGCATCTAAAAACAAGATCGCTAAAGGGTAAGCAAAATTGCCTAATACAAGAGTTACATAACTACACATACATGTGCAAGCAATCTTCATTTTACATGTGAATGTAAAACATGTTATTACACACACCATATATATTTATTTATTTATTTAGTGCTGGGTACTCCTTAACACCTTGGAGTCATTAACCTAAAATCTAATCGAATTAACTCGATAAGTAACTTCACTCACACACACACGCGCGCGCACGCACACACACACATACACACATCTTTATTTATTTAGTGCTGGGTACTCCATAATACCTTAGAGTCATTAACAACCTAAAATCTAATTGAATTAACTCGATAAGTAACTTCACTCAGGATAACGCTACTTACCATTCCCCAGATGCTACCCTAAGATCACTGATGCTCCCAATCCTTTAGGCCCAGCCAAATGCACTCAATTCAATCAATGTTAAGGTTGGATAAAGTTAAGTTCAATTTTGACTTATGTTTAACAAGCACAAAACATCAAACATGTAACCTTGCACTTGAAATGACGAATTTAGACAAGACTTGGTATCCACTAGGTTCTAAGCAAGAAATTATAAATTCTAAGTGTTAGAACCTATAAGTAAATTAAATGTTTTCCCTAAGCTACTGCAATTCAATTCTCAACATCCTATTACTACTCTTGCTTAACTTCAACTCACATATACCTAAAATTCAAAAGGGGAAATACTTTCATGACTAAGTACTTATTAGTAATATAGTCTATTTATAAGGATTATAATAGATTTGGATATAAATAGGGGTAAAAATTCACTAAGAGTGGTCAAAGTAGCACTTAGACTAAAAATGTTCAAATTCAGTTAAAGAATGTTTAATTATGCTTAATTTAGGGTTAGCTAGTCATTTAGAGTGTTAGAAAGCTTTAGAAAATTACTAAGAGTATTTTTGGAAAAGAATAAGTGATTAGAAGAAAAAGGTTTGGATAATGCTCAGAAGGTTCTTACCATTTTGAGTAGAGAAAAACATTAGGGGGCATTCGGTAAGAGATGGTTTGGACATTTTTAAAAAGGTTTAGACATTTTGATAATCACTAGGCTAATCAGATCTATGTAGACAAAAGTGGTTTGGAACTTTTTTCAAAAACTACAGAATCTACAGTTTAAGTGAAAAACTCATACTCAAACATAATCAAAGTTGTAGACATGAATCTAAAGGGTGCATGTACACTAAAAGCACATACTTTTCCCTTTTACCTTCCGTCATCCAACGTGACCCCGCAATTCACAAGACCCTCCTCAAAAACACATCTATAACACCCTCGAGATGTCCTTGACACTCATGACAACCAAGACTCCAAACTAAATATTCTTGTACAAATTTATGAATCACTACATGTAAAGCAGAGAAATTAACTTATGTAAAAAATGCTTCCAACATTTTTACTATCATTCCTCTTCGAATGGTGCAATAAACTTTGTTTTTACCATCTAAGAATCCATTTAATGCATTCTACTCATGCATTAACATGGAAAAATCACAAAGTTTCACACTTACCTTTAATCTCTATGGCTTCTTGTGTTGAAGAGTTAGGAACTATTGGGAAAGAAAAGAAAATACATTCAGGTAAATGTATTTTAATGAAGAAAGATGTACATTGGTTTTATTTAAACCAACTACAAGTGCCTCTTAGGTAAGGGTTAACAAGAATACACTGCCCTTTTATTCTATTACCATTATACCAATCCATATGTAATTAATATTACTTAAGTATCCTTGTTAAATATATATATTTATATATATATATATATATATTAATAAAAATACCAGTTTTTACATCCTTGCTTACCCTAACTAGCCCCCCCACCCCCTGCCCCTAACTTTCATACTTGAAAGTTGCTTGAATTATTGAATAGCATAAGATACTTCTTCCTTACGTCTTCTTCCGACTCTTAAGTAGCTTCCTATGCTGGTTGATTGCTCTATTGCACCTTTCCATATATGGTCTCTTGCTTCCTCAAATTTTGCACATTCATGTCCATAATCTGAATAGGTAGTTCTATTGTTGTCAAGTTTGGTCTTCTATCCAATGATTCCAAAACTAACTCTTAATCTAAATTCTTAATATATTTCCTCAACATGGATTCATGGAAGACATAATGTGCACCTACTAAATTGGGTGGTAATCCCAATCTATAAGCCATACTACTAATTCTTTCCACAACTTCAAACGATCCCATATATCTTAGACTAAGCTTGCCCTTAAGTCTAAACTGTACTATACCCTTGGTTGGCGATACTCTTAGCAACACTAAGTCACTAATCTGAAACTCTAATCATTAGCATCTCTTGTTGGCATAACTCTTTTGATAACTTTGAGCTGATTGCATCCTCTATCTTATTAGCTTAACCTTATCAACAACATCTTGAACTAACTTGGGACCAACTCTTTTCTTTCACCTACTTCATCCTCGTGTATAGGAGATATGCACTTCCTACCATATAGCGTTTCATAAGATGCCATTTGAATAGTTGCCTAATGGCTATTATTTAGACAAACTCAGCCAGTTGTAGGTGATCATTCCAATTCTTACCAAAATCTAAGTTATAAGGCCTCTATAAATCTTTTAGTATTTGATTAGTTCCTTTTGACTATCTGTTAGTTTATGGGTGGAAAGCTGTACTGAAGTGTAGTTTAGTTCCTAAGGCCTTGTGTAGGCTTCTCCAAAATATGCCAATAAATCTTATGTCTGTAATATCCTAGGTCAAAAGCAGTGAATAATCAAGCTAATATGCACTAATGGGCTCATTTCAACAACTTAGCCCAAAAGTTTTAAGCTTATGTTAATAAGGTTTTCACAACCATGGCCTTATAAACTAATATTACAACCTCCCACAATCCATGTAGGACACTTAACCATATGTCTCACAATCTACCCCCCTTAAATATGTAACATATTCGTCGCGAGACCTTACAATTATGCCCAAATCTTCCTCCTTTTTCAATGTATCATTCGGGCTACCTATTACCTATAGGTCATCCTAAAAGTATTTAAGGAGTCATGCTATGGTGACAATCCCTTCCTTCCTTGAGCCTCTTCTTTAAATTGGAGCAAGACCCGAATCATCTACCTACTGGCAAGAAATTCACTCTAATACCATTTGTAACACCTTAAGCTAAAAGTAGTCAATAGCCAAGCTAACAAACATTAATGGGCCCATTTCCACTACTTGGCCCAAAAATTTCAAGCTTGTATTGATAAGGTTTTCATATCCATGGCCTTATAAATTAATATCATAACCTCTCACGATCTATGTGAAACACTTAACTATGGGTTTCATAGTGTGTTGAACTGAAACTATGGGTATGAGTACACCATGAAGCTTCACAAGCTCATGAATGTATAACTTTGCCAACTTCTCAAGTATATACCTAGTCTTAATAGGTATGAAATGAGTAAACTTTGTTAGCCTATCAATAATTACCCATACTACATTGTGTTTAGCCATTATCTTCAGAAATGCTTTAATGAAGTCTGTAGCTATATGTTCCCATTTTTACTCAAGCACTAGTAATGATTGTAACTGCTTTACGGGTGTTTGGTGTTCAATCTGAATCAACTAACATGTCTAACATTGAGTTACATATTTCACTATCTCTTTCTTCATTCTACTCCACCAACAGTGATTCTTAAGATCCTTATGCATTTTAGTACTGCTTGGGTGTATAGAGCAATTAGAGTAGTAAGCCACTTTCAATATCTCATTCTTCAACTCTGATTGACTTGATACACATAAATGGTTTCCATACATCAATATACCTTCACTATACAAATTGAACTATGGTGCCTTTCCTTGATTTGTCCTCTGTTTTAACTAATAATTCCTACATCATTAGCCTATCTAGTTTTGATTCTTTTAATCAATGCTAGTTATAGTTGTAGATTAGCAAGGTGAACTCCTAAACCCTATATCCTTATCTCCAAATCCAACTTATGCATTTCTTGTATTAAGTGTTTATGAGTAGTTATCACAACAGCTAAGTTACCCTGTCTTCATCTGGTAAGTATGTCTACCACCACATTAGCTTTACCCAGGTGGTATAGTATCTTCACATCATAGTCCTTAATTAATTCTAACAACAACCTCATGTTGTGTTCCTTTTAAGTGAAAATATACTCGAGGCTCTTGTGGTTAGTATAGATTTTACACTTCTCTCCATGGAGGTTATGCCCCACAACTTCAAGGCTAATACCAAGGTAGCCAATTTTAAGCTATGCATCAACTAATTTCTTTCATACGGTTTCAATTGTCCAGATACATAAGCTATTGCCTTACCATTTTTCATTAGCACATAACCTAAACCCTGTAATGACACGTTATTGTACATAGTAAACTCTTCTCTACTATTGGGAAATGTTAATACCAAGGTTGTCACCAATTTCTCCTTCAAACTTTGAAACTCTACTTACACTAATCATTCAAATTTTACCTTCTTTTGCATTAGTTTCACGAATAAGTTAGCCAACTTAGAGAATCTCTTAATAAACCTTCTATAATAATCGGTTAGCCCCAAGAAACTTCTGATTTCTATGGTTGTCTTCGATACCAGCTAATCTACTATAGCTTTTATCTTATCTGGGTCCATCAAGATTCATCCTTGTTGATCACATAACCTAAGAATGCTACTTGCTCTAACCAAAAGTCACATTTCTTGAATTTAACACATAACTTCTCTTTCTTCAATCTGTCGAAAACCAATTTGAGATGCTCTTCATGCTATTCTTGACTCTTGGAGTATATCAAGATGTCTTCTATGAACATAACCATAAATTTGTCCAAGAAATCCTTAAATACTTGGTTCATTAAATCCATAATGGTTGACGAAGCACTGATATGCCCAAACGGCATCACCTTAAACTCATAGTGTCCATAGCGTGTCATGAATACTATCTTTGGTATATCTTCCTCTTTTATCTTTAGTTGGTGGTATTCAAATCTTAAGTTTATCTTAGAAAACACTTGAGCACTCTTTAACCGATCAAATGGGTCGTCAATTCTTAGGAGGGGATACTTATTCATGATGGTGATCTTATTCAATTCCTAATAATTTATACACATTCTTATGCTTCCATCCTTCTTCTTAGCAAACAATACTAGGGCTTCCCAAGGTGACACATTCAGTCTTATAAACCCCTTATCTAATAGATCTTGTAACTAGGTTTTAACTCTGCTAGTTCAGTTGGTGCCATCTTACATATTTTTTTAAAGATAGGTAATGAGTCTAGCACTAGGTTAATTCCATACTCAATTACTCTCTTTAGGGGCAATCTTGGCGAATTTTCTATGAATACTTTAGGATACTCTCTGACTATTGGTACTAGATTCAAACTAGTTTCTTGACCCTCCTCTATATCCATAACTGTTATAGTAGTCCTTTCTTGTAACTCATAAGTAAGCAACCTCAACGACTTTTATGCTTCAATTTTATAATTAAGTAGTGCCTTCCTAAGTGGGTTAAAGGGCACCAACACATTAGCTAGTAGCACTCTTCCCTTTATTTTTACTTTCATATCCCTATAGATTTGATTTAATATAGGTCTATTGCTTACTAGAATACTTATAACAAGACTCGGGTCCAACATTTCAGCATACAAACTACAAACATGCATAAAAAACTCAGACATGTAGGAATGCATTACACTGGTATCATAAAGAATGTATGCACTAGTAGAGCGTAAAGGAGGCGTACCTACTATAGTGTTGATGTCGGGTAGGTCCTAGTGATGCAATGCTTAGACATGGCTTGTAGATCTCTAGCGTAATCCTCCTGCATTATGTTTGCTACCTTGAATTGAACTCTAAAGCCTATTAGTCTGTGCCATTAGAACTATTTAATCAATCACTTCCTTACAATCCATCATCCTTTGACCCATTTGCTTGCACTTATAGTAGAACACTGATGTAATGATCTTGTTTCGCAACTCTTGCTACCGTAGCTTATTTAACCACATGTAAAACAAGTTCCATCAAGCCACTTGCATTCTTTTAAGTCATGGGGTCTAAAACATTTGGTACACCTCCTCTCCATCGTTAGCATGGGTACTCTTATCTGAACTACTGCTGGTGCGACCATAGGTCCAGTCAATATTGTCAAGACCCCTTTTCTCTTATTTGATAGTTTACTACTTGGTGCTAGCCTCTACCCTAGTGCCCTAGCTATCCCTGCTAATATCTTATTTATCCTCTTATAACTTTGTTCTAAGTGTTTTGCCTTATCAACTACATCTCCATACTTAGTCCATTCAAAAGCCCCCACTTCATGTTGCAAATTTGACTCTAACTGACCTAAACCTTTGGACTCTTACCATATCAGTAGCTCTTAAGGCCTTTAGCATGAATCTGTCAGCTTGTTTAGCTTTGTCTCATATTCTTCCAAACTCCGGTTTCCTTACTGATAGTAGAAATAAGTAGCCACCATCTGTTCTTGAGCACTGTTAGGGAAATAGTTCCTTTAGAAAGCTTGCATGAATACTTCCCATAAGATTGGTTCCTTAATTAATCTTTGCTTTGCTGCCTACTAAGATGTAGTATCACCTCTCAATAGGTATACAGCAAAGTCTTATGTCTTATCCTCAAGCACCTCAAATGTTGCAAACACCTTCTCTAGATCCTTAATACATGCCTCTATAGCCAAGTAATCATCAGATCTCAGGTGGAACTCTCTAACCAACCTCACAAATCTATCCAAAGTAATCACATTTCCTTGCCTATCCTTACCCTGACCAGCATCTCTCTCAACTTGCATTTACCTCTCCTGTCTCTAAGCATCAACATGATTTTGGATAATCTAAACATCAACTTAAATCTGATAGTCTTGTTGCATCACTACCCCTATAAGCTTGTTCATTGCCTTTAGAAGTTGGGCAATATCAAAGTGGGTGGAAGTTGATTATGCATAACATCATCCTCCTTAAGATTCACAATTCTTGAGTTTCGTGATGAATGTTTTACTGATCTTCTTACCATACTTAACAAAGGAAACAAAACAAGTTAACAATCATTATCTTAAAGAAGGAATAATTGAAAATAAAGAATACAGTTAACTATAGTTAACTTGTAGGAGATTCTTACAATTGCATGTTATGAGGTTTACTACTTGATCCCAATTTTACCTACTCTCTTCAAATCTCGCCATCCTAAAGATCATTAGCTTAGTTGTCTAAGGATCAATCGAACCTAGCTTAGATACCACTTAAGCTGTAATGCCTTGGAACCCAAGTCACTATAACCCACCATGTATTAATTTTGAAGTACTAACTTGCAAAGGCTTAAAGCTTGCTAATAACCTCATGTACATTAAATAAGCAAACCATAAACCACATTGATATTTATTAATGTCTAATTCAATACTAAGGGCAACTTTGAGAGTCTTGCTTATAGATCACACATAAAACATGAACTTTAATTAATAGAGTCTAACATGCTCTAACAAACTAAGCTAAATTGTTAAACCACTCTGGAGTCTAAATGCTCATATTACAACACCAACAACATTAATCAATAACATCAAGCTCATAAATGAAGTCTACTCCTCCAATATAACAATAGTAAACAGACAAGACCATCGAAACCCTCTTATTGCTCCTCAAAGTAAGTCTAATCCTCATTGTCATCTACGTCATTGACAAAATTGCACCTTAGGTCATCATAGAGATTCTGGTCTCTTACATTATGTGCATCTAAAGACAAGATCATCAAATAGTAAGCAAAATTGCCTAGTACGAGAGTTACGCAATCACACACGCAAGAGCAAGCAATCTTAATTTCACATATGAATGCAAAACATGTTATCAACTACTGATTATTATCTTGATTTATGTCTAGCATGCAACATAACTTGGTCTCCTAAAGTCTGGGGTAACTCATGTCCTTAAATCACACAAGTATCATATAAAATATATATATATATATATATTTGGTGTTGGATACTTCCTAACACCTTGGAGTCATTATCAATCTAAAATCTAACCAAAACAACTTAGTAAGTAAGTTCACTCAAGATAATGCCACTTACCAATCCCCAGGTACCACTCTAAGATTACCAATGCTCCCGATTCCTTAGGCTCAATCAAACATACTCCATTCAATCAATATTAAGGTTAGATGAAGTTAAGTTCAATTTCGACTTATGAGTAACAAGCACAAAACATCAAACATGAACCTCATATTTGGAATGATGAATTCGAACAAGACTTGGTATCTACTAGGTTTTGAGTAAGAAATTATAAATTTTAAGCATTAGAACCTATAAGTAAGTTAAATGTTTTTCCTAAGCTACTACTATTCAAGTCTTAACATCCTATGGCTACTCCTGCTTAACTTCAACTCACATATACTTAAAATTCAAAAGTGAAAATACTTTTATGAGTAAGTAATTATTAATAACATAGTCTATTTATAAGTATTAGAATAGGTGAGAATTCACTAGGAGTGGTTAAAATAGTACTTAGAGTAAAAATGTTCAAATTTGATTAAAGAATATTTAATTATGCTTAATTTGGGGTTAGTTAGTGATTTAGAGTGTAAGAAAGTTATAGAAAATTGATAAAAGTGATTGTGGACAAGAATAAGTGATTAGCAGAAAAAGGTTTAGACCATTCTCAAAAGGTTCAAACCACTTTAAGTGGAGAAAAACATCAGGGCATTTTGGTAAGGGATGGTTTGGACTTTTTATATAAAGTTTCGAACCTTTTGATAAAAACTGGACTAATTAGACCTATGCAAACAAAAATGGTTCGAACCTTTTTACAAAAATCGTGAAATTTGTAGTTTTAGTGCAAACTCGTACTCAAACATAATCAAAGTTGTAGACATGAATCTAAAATGTAACTGTACACTCGAAACATATACTTTTCCCTTTTGCCCACCGTCATCCAACCCAACCCTACAATTCACGACACCCTCATAAAAACCATGTCTATAACATCCGCTTAAGATGTCCTTGACACTTGTGACAACCAAGACTCAAAACTAAAGATTCTTGTACAAATTTATGAATCACCACAAGTAAAAGAAGGAAATTAACTTACTTGTGTTAGGAATGCTTCCAACCTTGTTACTATCTTTTCTCTTTGAATGGTGCAACAAACTTTGTTTTTACCATCCAAGAATCCATTTAGCGCATTGTACTCACACATTAACATGGAAAAATCGCAAAGTTTCACACTTACCTTCAATCTCCATGGCTTCTTGTGTTGAAAAGTTGGGAACTATTGGAAAAGAAAAGAAAATACGTTTAGGGAGATCTATTTTTATGAAGAGAGATGTTTGTTGGTTTTATTTAAAGTGACTAAAGGTGCCTCTTGGATAGGGTTGGACAAGAATACCTTGCCATTTTATTCTATTATCCTTTTGCCATTGTATATGTAATTAATATTACCTAAGTATTTTTATTAAATATATATATTTTTTAATAAAAGTATCGGCTATTGCACTATCATTTTTGGAGTTGAATTCCACAAAAAAAGTATAAAACTTCAAAATCCTAAAACTACTCTCTAAACGGTGTTATTTTCCTATTTAAACCCTAACTCTAATTAAATGAATGAAATAATGAATGACAGGCTGTTTTTATATGGCCTTTATTATATTTATAGTACAAGAAATTCCATAAGGCTAATGATAACAAGATCTTCGATACTGCCCGTGCCAATTGCATGTGCAACTCTCGGATCAGAGCCATCAATTATAGAATAAAAGTGATACACGACCTCGATATTTGGAGACACACGTCCTAGACTTGGAAAATTGCCAATCAAGGCCTTGAAATATGCCCTAAATGGCATTTATATATTCTTTTCTTGTCTGCGGTCGAACTCTGAATGTCTGGACGTGAATGTCAGGTTTTGATTTTATATTCCTAAATCATTGCTTCTGTGACGTGGAGATTGAAATTGTTCTGACGTGATTGTGGGCTGGCATGTAATTTATTTCGTGGGCTTCATCTTATTGCGGGGCAACTTGCTGGACCGTGGCTTGGCTTCTTTGAATTCATCAAGACATGACTTGGCTGCTTGTTATTACTCAGCATGGGCTTTCAGGTAATTGGACCATGATAGCTTTATTCGTCTACACTCTGCTATCTCGAACGTAAACCAAGCTGGACTTCAACGTATGGGCTAAGAATTCCCATAGCCGCAATTTCAATGTATGTGCTGGATGGGGGCACTTCCGCAATATGACCATCAACAGGTCACGCATCATTCTAACCATTATTATATTTTTCAACATAGCTTAAATATGACTATATCAATACGTCATGGATCTTTCTAGTCATTTTTAAATAAATAAATATAGCCTTCAATATAATTTCATCAACATACTTATTAATTTTTAAAAACTCATAACTCATTCAATTCAACTCTAAATTAAGTGAAATTTGATTCATTTTCTTCTTTTCTTTTCAAATATTCTATAGATGCCTAAAATCAATATAATATCCAATTAATCACCAAACATTCATAAGATAACCATAAAACCATTGAAAGCACAACAAAAACCCATTAGTATATATGTTAACACTTATCAATGACCATGATTGTTGCTTTTTAGGATAGAACCTAATAACTAGAGCAAAACACAAAATAGACCTAATAACAGTATGCTTCGTACTACTTGGTTGCCAATCTGAGGATGATAACCCTTGGATCATAGCTAGAGTTGTAGGCTTAGCTATAAACCATGGTTGTTTCTAGCATTTAAGACTCCACGATAGCTTAGTAGGTAGTCGATAAGGAGAAATAGTACATGCTTTATGGTCATCTATAATGGTGGTATCAAAATAACAATTGTTACTCTACTCTTATACAAGACTATTGTAGTGCGTTGGTATGGAGACTAGAGACTTACATGCAGGCCCCCGGTAGCCCACTTAAGATAGAACACCACCCCTCCAATTCCCCCATATGCTGGAGTCATTAGTACTTCTTAGTTGCTTTACATTTGGATTCTACACTTTATTATAATTTATCAAATGAGTCTTAGTTGTTGTATTACTATTTGCTACTTGTGGTTTATGTAACTATAGGGTCAGCTATGGTATTCTTGTTGTGCATTACTATGATGCTCGATGGATTCACTATTAGACGGTGCTAATTGTTGATTGTGGATCCCATTAGGGTTTGTGATTAGATTTGTAGTTTGAGTACTTGAGCATTAGGCTCTCAAGCTTCGATCTAAAAGGGTATAGAGCTTGCAAAAAAAAAAAAAAAAAACACCAATAAGGGCTTCGACATCGGTACTCCAACATTCAAGTTAGTAAAGGGAAAGATCTATGGTAAAAAGATAGTAAAAGACTTGAAACCTTATACTTAAAGGTCTCATTCGTGTTTATAAGTGAAGAGACATGTTGACCACTTAGGAAAGTTCTTGTTATATATCGTCTAAAGTTGGCAATCCCAATTATAGAAGTCTATCATGATAAATTAAGTAGCTTCCAAGTCAGTTAGTTTGATTAGACATGTGCCCTTTTTAGGTTATATGGATTCATTGGGTAAATAGATCTAGAAGAGCTATAAAGGGGTTTCACCATGTCGACATGCAATGGTTTATCATGTATCGCTTGAGGGACTATCTTAAGGGAGGGTAGCTAAGGTAGTAAGTCAGTTCAACTGGCCTTCATTAGTCACTCAAGCTTGTGTGGTTCTAGTTCGAATTAGGACTAAGGGCGCAGATCGAAGATTGCCTATCAACACCCATTTTCCTTTATAATTAGAGGAAGACAAAATATAAGGAATACATATATAGAACAAAAATAAGGAATATACATAATTAATTGATTAAACAATTTTTTTTACTAAAATCATCATCAATTAATCAAATATGCTTAAAGATAACGCCAATATACTTATATATGGAAGCAGAATATTCAAATCTAAAATATATCACATGTATGAAAAAGTTGATAAAGATAATTTCTTAGATTAAAATCATATCATGATTCATGTGTACATGTGAACTTCTTGATTTCATTGACTTCACGACAAAAAAGCCCAAAAATTTGATGGAAATCTTACAGCTTACAATTGTTGCACTTTTTTTTCTCGTTAAATTTACAATAGAGATTGGAATAATGAATACAAAGAGAAGTTCCATTCTCATTAATTGCCTATAAAAAAAATTAAACATATATTTTGATTGATCGTAATGATGTAGGAATCGCGACGAATAAAGTTAAATAAAATTGTGAATGTGTTTTGACAGGGGAGGGAGAAGAATATAATATGTGAAAAATGTAAACTTAAGTAGGAGTGGAAAGGATAGAGTATGTTTTATGACCATAAATATTCAATGATACGAATAAATGCACAAAAAAGAAAGGGAAAGTAAGATGATGAATAACCACAAGCAAGATTATTATACTAAAGGCATTGTAAATGAGAAAGCCATAGTCATTGTATTCGAGAGATACGAATACTAGTCTCCCAACAAAATAGATCGGGTTGTAATTATTCCTTCCTTAAGTTGTAATATAGTTGGTTAAAAAAATAAAAAGTTTACAAAAAGTAATATAGTGGATAAAAACTCTTAGAAGGGGTGTAGAGTCTAATACTCTTATATCCATTTAATAATTTAGGGGTGTAGAGTCTAATAGTCCTATATTCTTTTAAAAATTGAAAAAATTGACAATTAAAATTAACTTAAAAATGAATTTAAGTGCATTATAAAATCAATCATTATTGCTTAGCTCTAGTAGAAGCTATTTAATTAGAAACAGAAACTAGCCATATAATATCCATATAATTAGAATTATATGAAACAATAAATGGGGTGTAAGTAAACGAGGAAAGACTCTAGAAAACCTTCTCTTGCACTTTAATAATATAAATAATAGTTTATATCATTAGCTATTAGTACCACAATATGACGTAAACAAATTTTTCAAAACTATATGGATATAAAAAAATTATACAACAAATTTGACTTTGCATATATTTGTTCTCACTATTTGTCATTTTGCATACTTTATTTCATTTTTTTGACACTATGTCTACCCATGTTTTATCTTTATCTATTAATATTAGTTAACAAACTCCTGTTAGATTCTTATTAGTTTAGAGTAACTGATTTTAAAAAAATAGTATTTTTAAATATATTTAATTAAATAATACAATGAAAAGTATTAACACAACTATAAAAAAATAAAATAATAACAAAGTATCAAGGAGAAAAAAGTCTAAAGCTCCTTAGCTCATTACCCTTAGCATTTAGGTAATCAGTTAAGATCGTTTTAACTTATTAGATTATGACCTGTCGCCTTTGAAATTGAATAGAAAAGGACCGAAAAATCCAATGAATTTTTTCAATGATTTTTTCTTTTCTTTTTTTTTTTTTTAATTGTAAGGTTAGCGCCATCCCTTAGGTAGTGGTAACCATCCATTACCATAGGTAAGTTGCATAAGTTACTTACAATACTTGGTTATGATGCACCTATTAAAACGACCATTTCTTCCTTAGGTGGTAGTCGATTAGCCCTCAACATTGGGGTTGTAGGCAAAGGCTATAATGCTCCTAAAGAGGGTTTTGCAGGATTATCCTAAAGCTGTTATATCACATGTGCATCAATAATATGAAAATTGTCTTACAAACCAAAAGTTACAAAATTCTAACTAAATGATCACTCATTATATTCAATCTCAATACATATAGTCAATTAATTATGAGAATAACTACGTAACAAATAATCCATTGATCGCTAGAACTTTAAAGAATCATTATCCCTACTAAATAATAAGATTAAGTAGTTAATTTTGAAAATCATGAGATTCGACAAAAAGATTGAAATATGAGTTTTAAGGGAATATATGAAACTTTAAAAGTTTCATCTCACAATCTAATACGTTTTCAACATATCCTATTCCTAAACCTATCTTTCAAGACTACATTTGAGAAACATTCTTTATTTAGATCTTAGTCCATTCCACATTTTTAAGAGACTTGCAAAACAAATTATTAAGAGAAAAGGGGGTTGGTGATAAGTTACATCTAGCTTAGTAAGATATCTCTCATATTACACCTTTTAAGCAAATATCATGTAAGTTATCTATGATTAAGAAAATGAGTGCAACAACATGTATAATCATTTAGATACTATATATAGTACAGATATAATGCTTTTTGTTGCTTGGGTTAAGAAATATGTCAGCCTTAGATTCCAAACACCTCAATTCACTAAACCATCCTACCATCTTAAGATAATAACCAAGATATTTCTTTTCTTTTGATATGTAATTCTTAATGCCAAGGTTATGATGTGAGAAGCATATGCAGTCTCACTTACCCTTGATTGTTGAATCCCTAAACTTAGCCTTAACCAAAGGACAACATTTCCTAATACTTGGTAGTTTCCAAAGATTTATGTGAAGAATCACCTTTGTACAACATCTCCATATGTTCCATCGCATAATGCTAATGACCTTATCCATGATAGTCATTCAATGCATATTCAATTATGTTTTGAGATTCAATAATCATTAAGTGTAATGCCCTACCTTTTAGGTGCTAGCTTAAAATTTTTTCTTAAACTCTTGGCACTTAAAGATTGTTTGTTACTATCATACTTAAGTTAAGGATAAGGCAAAACCTGTATTCAACTTGCTCTTTTATTCCATAAACAATTACTTTCAAATAATTTCTCATTCAATACGATCAACAACAATAAAAGCTTCTACATTAATAAGCCGTACTCAGAGTATCATAGTTACACACTTTTATACAACATAGTCACTCTTTTGTAAATATATGTTCTTATACTACCACAACTATACTAAACCTTTTATGAAAGCGTAACGTCGATTGTTTTTCTGAAAAGTTATTTTTGTGTACTCAAGCCATATCCTATGATCAATAGTTTCTCTCAAGAGCCCATTTTTAGTTAGAGTTTTGAAGTCTCCTTATCACTCTAATACTTTCTTCTATCTATTCATTCGTAACTTGAGGATAAGAGAAACTTATGCCCTTAGCTACTGCGAGCTAAATAAGAGTGGATAAACATACAACAACAAGCATAACAAAATAGGCACATCATTCAAGTAATTAATTCAATTATGTTAACTTACAATTTCTTAGCTAAACAATGCTAATGCGACAAGTGTGTACCATACTTATACACGTGTCATGCATCAGTACTAATATCCTAGGTTAGCCTAGCAACTTATCCAGTTCGGTCGACTTAAACCGAGCATTTGGATAATATATCTAGGAACCTAGTAAACATTTCAACCTAGCAAACATTTCAGCCTAATAATAACCATATAGAGTAGTTGGAAAATCCAAAATATATTTGGCCTAGCAGATACAATGCAGTCTCTATATGCTTAAAATCCCAGCTTTTACAAATTAAGTAGTTCACTTGATAAACTTAGCTTTTCATATGGAAACTAACCTAGCAATATCTCAGTTTTTAGAAAACTTGACCCATAGGTCCTTTTCATGCCATGCCATGAATGAATTAAATCACATGTTAAGCAAAACCTAGCAAATTCAAGCAAACTTATTCATCACTTGTTACCCGACCTTTACTTTGTAGTTTTGTTAGCTTTAGGATCTCGGTATCGAGTTCACTTAAGTGAACACCTTAGGAGATAGAGTTGATTTCTAGGTTCTTTTCCAAGATAACATAGACGTTAGCAAATGTCACATATGCATTCATCAGCATCAGCATCAGCATCAACATAACAACCAAGTTTAATATCATATCACTATTCAATCAGTAACAAAATATAATAGGTAACATAACTCACCAAGCGATACATCAATTCGTAGCCAATTTCAGCCAAATTGTTGAATAGCACATCAACTTGCAATTAATGTTCAACCAAGTTAAAACATCATAAAGGACACAAAGTTAGGAGTAGACATAAGTCTACTTAAACAAACACAAATATCCACTTACCTAGCTAGTCGCACGTTTCCAATCTTACTCGTTAACGTAGGCTTCCTCTTCCACAAATTCACCTAACAAGAGTAAGTACTTCTAAAGTCAATTACAGATCATAAGTATATATATACATATATTAGTTAAATACTCGCTTGTTGGTAATTAGTTCATTATAAGTTGGTTCCAATTTAGTCTTTAAGTTTGATTTTGAGTTAGCTTTTGAAATAGCTTCTTATTGCACTATCCTCTTTTATGAATCATAATTTCTTGATCAATAAATGATTTTTATAAGTTACCTGAAACTGCTAAATTCTTTAAGTTAGGTTCTGGGCAATTCTATGGTAATTTTCTCTAGTAGAAATTCCTCTAAGTTAGGTTCTAGGCAATTCTATAGTGATTTTCTCTAGTAGAAAATCCTCTAAGTTAAATTTCAAGTGATTTATAGTAGTTTTCTTTAATAAAAAATCCTTTGAGTTACTATCTAAGCTACTCAGGGTTTATTTGTTACACTAATTCTATCCTCTAAGATAGCCTTTGAACTTCTTCAAGTTAAACCCGTTGTTACAATATTCTCTAAGCTATTCTTTGACTCTATTTGCTATATAATTTTTAATAAAATCATCCTATGACCAACCTTCTACTTCTCTTATTTTTACATTTTACTCATTAGTTTTTCTTCTAACTTACCATCTGAGTATCAATCTAGTGAAAATTTTATGACTAGAATTCTCTGAATCATTCTTTACCTTTTTCCCCAATATCCTAAAATTTAGTTATTTTACTCACTTTTAAAGATCAAACTATACTTTTCCACAACTCCTCATTTTATTATTCAATCTATCCATCCTAAAACAATACAAACACTTAATTAACTAATCCAACTCAGAATCCAAGTAAGATTATTAGAAAATAGGTTATTTTCCATTAAAACACAATCTAATACCTAATTTAGGGCTCATAAATCATATAAAAATTTAGAAAATAGTTTTGTGAGAAATCTCTTAATAGAAAATTGTCCAATTTCTTAAAGATATATATAATAATTACCAAATTTATACAAAATGATATTTTTCCTAGATTCCATACATAAAAATATGTAGGAATAATTTGTTTCAAAATTTTCTAATTTAATTTGCTATTTTTTACAATTTAATCAAAATTGAGTGAAATTAAGACCTTACCAACGTTGATAGCTCCAACCACCTTTAGTAGTAGAGGGTTTATCAGCAGCTCTAAGAGCCGCCTCCTCCATCAAGTGGTGGTGGTAGCTGGTTATTGGAAACTCCCTACATTCACAAACCCTCAAATGCTTAACTTATGCATTGATTTTGTTTATTTTCCATAACTTTCTTCTTTCATCTTCAAGACCCCAACTGATTTTTTACATATTCTATCTTACATGTAGAATTGTTCTAGAGAGTGTTTATGATTTTTCTTTTTAAAGCTCATATAGTGTAGGAATGGTTTTGTTTTCTCTCTCTTCAAAATCCTAAGCTTAAGTAGTTTGTTTATTTGCATATAATTTCCCCCTAACTCCAACAGCTATCCTTCCCATTTCTACATGCCCATTTAAGAAATAATCCAACCACCTAAGTGTTTTTAAGAATTTTTCATTTATTTTTATTGATTTTCCTATGTAATTTTGGCCTAAAACGTAAATATTAAAGTATTTTAGCTAATTAAGGGTATACATATATACTTAAAAATTTCACATGACACTTACACAAATATTCTTCATGTTATTTTATGTCCCATAATAATTTTATTACATATATAATTTATCTCTAAGGTTTTTTAATCATTAGGAATTTTAATTTTCAATTTTATGAAAATTACTAATCATATGCGGTAAAAATACATTTTATTGAGATTAAATATTATAATTACTTTATTTTGAGAAATTGATATTATTAATGTTATTTGTCTAATTTTTATGAACTTATATTAAAACTTGACTTTACTTAGACAAAATTATTCGAAAGCCTTAATTTGAGTTAATATCAAATAGTTTAGGTGTAGTCATTCAACTTAACCTATTTCTTGAGCTTCTCTTAACAACTTTACTTTATTACTTCCATCAACTATACTCCTTAGGTCCCATATGTAGTAGAGGTGGTCTATCGCTTTAGGTCTTAAGTAGTAGGTTAAAGACCGGGTCTCACATTAGGTATCTTACAAGGTAATCAATCAAATACAATAGATACTCAATAAATAATGCAAAGTGATGCAGCACCTAATAGTTCATTTTGATATTATTGGTTCTCTTTTTAAATGTTGTAATGATAACAAAAATGGGTTAAAGATATTTAATAAGTGTGTTAACTGTACAGGACATAATTAAGACATTATTTATTTAGCTAAGAATATGACCAAGTCTATGTTAAGAGAATTAGAGGATAAATGAGAGAACAAATCAAAGAGACTAGGTAGAATAATATTTTGATAGAATTTTACAGAATAGATAATAAGTTAGATTTTTTATAAGATGAAGATCTAGCTCCACTTATTGGGTGTGTTTGGATAATATGTCAAATGCATTCCACTAAATAGGACAAATATCCATGAGAATTAAGGAGGATAATTTTATTTATTTTCAAGATAAATATTTAGTCTTAAAATAAAAGAAAACTATAATAGATTATTGGGAAATTATTGCATACGACTTTAATAGCTTTTTACAATAATATTTTTGGGTCATTTACAATGTCTTAGGAAGGCTAAAGATAATTTCATAGAAAGAAATGATTAGATACGAGTTGAACCTGTAGATTGAGATTCATGAATGAATAAGTATCAAGAATAAGGATAAGTATGATGAAGTGCAAGAGACTTTTTAAATCAAATTCAAACTCAAGTATTGTGAGGATTTCATGCAGCTAGGAGCTATTTTATTATTACTCATGTGGAAGTGATCAACAAGTAATTACCAGATGTTTCTAGCTTAAAATTTAAAATAATAGCTTTTGAAGATTTACTCCATGATTTTAAGAAGTATATTAGCTTTTCAAATTTCAACTTTGGAAGATCATGTAGTTCTACGAGCTAGAACAAAGTCGATATTTACAAAGTCATGCAGAGAAAATTAACAACTATCTTATTTATCAACAGCTCGACATTCAAATTTAAAACAATGACTAGAAGATATGCATTCCACAATTTAAGAGATAAGAAGATGCCAAATGGCTAGTTGAAGATAAATTCAAATCTTTCAAGATATTCTCCAAATTTTCAATATAGATATTGCCCAAGGAGCAAATATAAGCTGAGCATTTCAAATTTCGAAATGTAAATATATGCTCAATAATTTTCTTCTATCTCTATTCTCTTAGCATGATTAGATGTTTAATTAGAGGATACTACTATACTTACGACTTTCATTTTGCAATACAATTTTGTACTTGCCCTTAGAGCCGCTTTGTATTTTCTCCTCAAAGTTATTGTATCTCTTATCATTTAAGAGTTAAGAGGATTATTAGTAGAGAGTTTACTCGTATACTTTGTAAATCTATGTTAAGCAACAAATAACAAAGAGAGATAGAGTAGAGGGCTTAAATTGTATTTATTTTTCTATTTGATTTGATTATTTAAATTAGATAATGAAATGACATCTATGTGAAATACTTGGTTGCCAGTAGTGGAGATAAAAAAGTATAATAGGTACAAGGTTGAAATACTATAATTTTTGTGCTTGACCTTCTGTCAACCTAGTCTTTTGATTTTGCACATACACTTGTTATTTTATATTATTGTCATTCCCAATTCATTCAAGTAATCAAAAGGAGAAGTCTTTAATATTTTGTTTGTGAAAAAGTTTTAATTTTTAAAGTAACCAATTCAACCCCCTCTTGATTACTTCCGAGACCTACAAATAATTTTCACAAATGAGGTAATCAATATCAAACAAACACATATCCCATTTCCCCACACAATTCATATTTATTTCATTAAATGTATGTGCAACTATGCTATATATACAAACAAATATAAGCATCATTAGAGTACTTACTTAGTTATGATGCCTACAAATTATAGTAATCCTTTAACATCTTGGGGTCAATATCAAAGTCACCTGATAATGAAATCAATAGTCATATTAAGCAAAATTTGCTATATTTCCTAATTAAGACTAGTTTCATATTTTGGCTATAACTTTTTTGTTTTAACTCTAATATTTAAGTTATTATAGTTGTTTTTATAGGATTTCAAGTGGATTTTCATGTAGTATGGTTATTTTTTGTAGGTAGGGCTCACAACTTTAGGTATGGGCCTAATCATTTTCTTTAGTCCTTGGTTTGAGGATTGTTTTGTTATTTTAAGGTTTGTAATTGGGTTTATGCCTAAGATTTCTATCTCTAATCAATTTCTAACCTTTGTTGGGCCTTTAAGTGAATAAAGGTTAGAGATCAATTGGTTTAGATTTGGTTTTTGGGCCTAACTATTACTTTTAAGATTTGTTTACTAGTTTGGGTCCAAATCATTCTTAAGCTCTATAACCTCTTAATTAAGATGCTTCAACTTTAGTAGAATTTCAAAAAATAATCCTAAGGATACTGTATATGGTAGCACTGGCTTAGGGTGACTTTTAGTGTTTAATTTGGGCATAAGTCACATTATGAATTAAAAATAACCTAAGGGAGCTCCTAACGAGTTTTAACTAAGCACTCTTTGCAATCTAGAACAACATATTGTCAATGATTCTCCTCAAATTTATGCTCATTACACCCTAAAATGTAAGAACTTGCTAACATAGGCAAGACATTCCAAAACTTCTAATATCTCTAAGAACACATACCTAAACTAAAGTTTACATACACTTACTTACATTTACAAATGATTACACGACATAACATCTTCCTAATACATCCTAAGTATAAAGAAACAAGAAAAATGGGAAGATACTATACTACCAAATCAAGAGCTAAATCTTCAAACTTTATAGGCTCTCTTTTAAGCTTTCCCTCAACTCTAAAATCAACTTTGTGTCTCCTAAAATGATCTTTAGTTTCCCTTGATTCCAAACGAACATGAGCTCTCTTATCCCTTGCAAATGTCCTTTCTATCTTTCAAGCCATGAGAGTTGGTTAACTAATGTTTTGACCACTAAACTTCGATATGTTCAAGAGGGTTTAGGGTACCTTTAGCTTACCTAGGCTACAATAGGTGGTGGTTTAGTTTAATAGTGGGCTTAGTGATTCAAGTGAAAATTTTGATAATGGTAGTGCTATGTAGCGTTGGAATGGTAGTGGTTTGGGTGGTGTTTAACTTTGTAGGTGTTGGTGAAGTTTGTCACTTGATGAAATGAAAACTAAAGAGGAAAATAATGGTGAAAATGAGGAATAAAGTGAAGAAGCAACTAGCATATGAATGGGGTATTGGGTCCTCTTATTCTTGAGTTATCCAAATTACACAATGGATGTTCTTATCTCTTGGTTACTTCCAATCACTCGTTAGTTTAAGGTATGTATAAAGTGTTAAGGCTAAGATTCTATGTTTAATCATTAGCTCAATATGGCAAGTCTTCACATCAAATCATGTACGTCTCATCTAGTCAACATGGAATCTAAACTTAGCAATTGGTTGAAGTTTGCATGCTAAAATGGGAAACTTGCATTGATGGCCAACAATCATTGTGTTGTCCCATGCCATCTTCCTTTAGTTATTTAGTTGTTTGATTAGACATTAGGCAAAAAATGGTTAGTTTGGTTAAGTTTAGTTAGAGAAATTAGATGCAAATTAGGGACTTAAGTTAATCATATTTTAGAGCTATGTATGATTCATTCTTGTGAAGGGTATAGAATTAATTTTGCTAAATTATATAGATAGGTATTAAAGGGTAGTAAATATTAATTATTGGTATTCAATTATACGATTTAGGGTATTTAAGGGTTTTTCTTGTATTTAGAGTTTAGGATTCAATTTAGGGTTTTTCCTTCATGGTTTTAGATTTAGGATTTTAGGGACAAGATTTTTCATTCTAAGGTTTTGATTTAGGCTTTTTGATTTAAGATATTGATTTAAGGTTATGAATTTAGAGTTTTAATCAGGTTTTCTTTTTAGGCTTTATCCTTTAGTTAGGGTTTAAGGTTCGGTTTACAGTTTTAATTGAGGATTTTCATTTAGGGTTTTAATTGAAGGTTTCTAATTTCAGGTTTTAGGTTTAAGGCTTCAAATTTAGGTTTTTAGGAAACAAATTACTATTCAAATGTAATATTTTAGGTGTAGATTTAATTATTTTTGTCGATTTTCAAGAATATCTTCTGCGCATTCTTTACTAACTTCTACCCTCACCTTGAAAATTTATGGGTTTATAAGGCGCTTAATGGCTTTACTTGTTCTTCTCTTATTGTTTTCTTTTTTATTTTGGTAAATTTTATTCTTAATTATGTTCTTTAGTTAAATATGTTTAATAGGGTAATTTTATTAAATTAATTATTATAGATCAATTAGAAATTTATACGTGTCCATTTATTATTAATAATAGACGGTGATAAAACATAGTATACAAAGTGATAAGAATGAAACTATAGATATGCAAAATAATAATAATAATAATAATAATAATAATAATAGATGAAAACATAAGTATGCTAAGTGAGATTTATCCAAAATTAGATAAAAAAATATTTCATGTAGGTTAGATTTTTGATGTCGTTCGATTTAGTTTAAAGTAGTTTAATTGAATCCATAAAACAAACTGCAATTTGGGATTTAATTTAATTTAGATCACAATTGAATTTAGTTTGAGCTAAAGAAAACATAAGTAGAATTTTGTACTAATTAATTTAGGAGGTAATTAGAAATAAACTCTATAAACTATTGATCAAGTACAAATAAATTCCTTAAATATTCAAAGTATAACTTCATCTCTCTACAACTTGTGAAAACTCAAAACATATAACTATCTTGCAAAGGGTTGTTAGAGCCCAAAATTTGTTGCAAAGAAGGTGATTGCAACCACCCTAAAGGGGGCTTAGTAAAATTACCTTAAAGTCATTATATCACATGTGCACCTATAATATGAAGACGATTTTGCAAGTTAGAGGTTATAAGACTCTAGTTGAATATCTACATATTATTACCAATCATAATATATATATATATATACATGAAAATCACTATGGAAACTAATATTTCACAATTCATCAAAACCATAGAGAATCAGAATTCCTTATCAAATAATAAGATCGAGCAATCAAAACTTTCTAAAAGGTATTGGTTCAAAAAGTCTAAAAGGATATAAATTTTAAAAAATAAAAGAACATATGTTTTAATATTCTCTCTCACACAATCTAAGTTCAGTCCAAATAATATTCTATCATATACCTATCCTTTGTAGTATAAGCCTTATACACTCATCACTTAGCTCTTAGCCTATTCTTAATTTTGATATAACTTGCAAGAAAAACTATTAGGAGGTGAGCAAAACCATGGTTCAATGAGTTTGTTTCTTACTACAACCGTTCAAACAAGTTATCAAACATCAATGGCATAATCATGTAATCTATCTACTTGCCCAATGAATGCATGAATGATGATTTTATGCATGATGATTGCAAGCAACACATTCATAGAAGTTTGGAACATGAAAGATGTGGAGGTATGTTGCCTACATGTTGATTACACCTACATCCGCGTGTCAGGTACCCCTAACTTAGGATAGCACCCCTATAAGTGAACTCCAACTTAGGACGTTCACCCCGCAAACCTCGACTCAAGACATTTGCATACCAAGTAGATCTGGGTATCCACCTTCATTTAATCATTACCATTGCCACAAGGCCAAAGTGAATGGACCTAAACTCAGGCCATCCATCCAGTATCTAATCTATAATGCCACAAAAGACAAACCAATGGAACCCGACTCAGGCCATCCACCATCAATTATCCAACAATGATCCCGTTGCTTTGCCTCAAATTTTTCATCAGTAGCTTCTTAAGAGCACATACAAAGGTTTTATAAAAAGGTAACTTTTAGAAACTCATGGGGGATTTTTAAAAAATTGGCTTTTACAAGCGTGATAGCTTTTTCAAGCCATGCCAAAGTTTTATAAAACCATTACTCAATAGAAAAACATCTCTAAAAAGTGTTTGTGAATAATCTATAAAATTTAGCAAAACTTGAACACTGCAACTTGTATACATGTAAGATAAAGCATATGTGACAAATATATCCAGTTATTTAGGCCAATAATTTATATTTAGATGGTGACTATACAAATGATAGCACATAAGGTAATTAGTCATTTAATAGACAATCAATATCAATGAACAAGAAGCATAAAGTATTAGGCAGTAAGCAGGTAGCAAATATTAAAATTCCCTCACTTGGGTATAATTACTTACTTAGCATAGTCCTTAGAATATGTCAAGTTCAAGAACTAAATTACCTAAAGAGATAATTAGACTTAGATGAGTATTTTAAGAAAAACTATGCTACTAGAATAAGTTAGATGCGTATTGTAATTTGCCTACTCCCCACTTATAACGCACTTTTAATATATTATTTAGAGATTGCTCAACTTAAATTAGATTTTGTAATTTTAAAGTTGGTGTGATAGTGTTGTAGCAAAATTTTAAGAGTCGTTTGTTTGATACTAATTATTTCATATTTGTTGTTTATTAGCTTCAAAGTCTTATTTAAACATCTAGTCGATTATCAAATGACTTAAGGTTATTGTTGATGCATTAAGTTACTCTTTTCTAAATTTAGCTCATGGTAGAGAAGTTTAGATCGTACCTTTTACACCACCCTGTTTATTTCCAACTCAGCTTCTATTTTACTATTTGCTTCTTCTATATTTGCTCCTAATTTACCTTCTACCTTTTGATAAAGCTTTTGCCTTACCTTTTACTTTTTCTTTAACATCGTAGCATGGTTTTCATGACTACAACATGGATCAAATAAAAAAATAAAAGAAATCAAGAGGGGTTAATCTATTGACTTTATGATAAATGTAAGATACATTTTTCGACATGTAGACTCACTTCATAATACATAACTTTACACAATATAGCTATTTAAAGTATTGCCTAGTATAATATTGTCATATTATTACTCTACAATTAACTTATAAATATAGTTTCTTTTTATTTTTTTTTTTCATAAACGTCGTATAAGTTCTAATTTTCCTATGAAACAAAACTTTTTTTTCAAATGTTGTATAAGTTAGATATCATAACCATTGTTTTATAATTGAATAAAAAAGAATATGTTTAGTTCAATAAGTCCATTTCTTAAAACTATTGCTCCATGCATTTCATAATACATGTTATATTAAGGCTATAATATGTATATATAGTTATTTATTTAAAAGTAAATTGATAATATAATAAGATGAGCACACATATATATACATATAAAGATATATATAAGTATTATAGATTTTATGTCTAAAAATCTATATTACTGTTATCATTATTACTATCGTTATATTTTTACTACCATAAATCATAGATATATCCATGTATATATATGGATATGTACCTTAAAATGATTGAGCCATAAGTACATAGATATCCTACATCTATTTATATATACCCTTTATCAAAAAATAATGCAAAACATATGTCTATATATTCTAAATTAAGATACATGATTACTCTTAAGAAAATGCCAATACACTCACGAACATATATTTTATAAAAATATATACATATATTTCTATGCCAAATACTTATATTTGTACATACATTATATATATATAAATGGAAATACACTTTTCCAAATAATTCAATATATGCATTTATGTCAATATGGAATAAACTTTCAATATCCAATTTATTATATGCACTATAATATGTTAACAAAATGTATTTCAAAAGTAAAGGCATCTTGGGCATTTCAAAACTTCCTAAAACCCTATCATTTTCTTTCATTTTCAGCTGCCACCATTCTATTCTAAAACCTTAAGCTTCCATTCACTTACTCTAACCCTTCTTCTTTTTCTTCTCATAAACTCTTTCTAAAGCCAACTATGGAGAGCTCTTAAACACTTAAAACTATAAGGAAATTCATGCAAAAACCTCCATTTTAATGAAGTTTTTTGGAGGCTATTTTGTAATCTAAATTTATGTGTGAAGGTATAGCTCTTTGATGGATTTAGCTTGTTTTTAGGACAACAAGAAGTTCTATACAATTCCAAGTAAGTTCTCATCTCTTTTTTCTTGTTTTTTAGTCCTTAAAGGGCTTTAACTAAAGTTGGATTATGGGATGAAGTTGAGTTAGGATTAAAGAATTGTTGAAGTGTGGTTGCAAGAAATTGATTCATGTAACTAAGTTGTGAGTGGAATTTAAAGTCAGGATTTATTGAAAATCATGTTTCAACTCATGTCCTATGAAGTGTGGGAGTTATATTGAGTTAAGGTTAGAATTTAGAGAAGTATGGAGTTGGAGTCATGTTGTACTGTTCTACGAAAAATTGTAGAACAGCTGCTAGCATCTTGACTCCTTGCAAGGCAACGCCCAGACACTAGCTCTTTATGATGGTCATTCTTCTGGTGTCTAGATGCTAACTTTTGTAGCATTCGGACACTGTTCCTTACTTAAGACCCCTTTCTTTCGTTTTCCTAAGCTCTTCCAACCTTTGCTACTTGGCTAAGTTATTACCTAACTTTGTTACTCTAAAAAGGAGGTCTTTAGCTGTAATAATGGGATCAAATCTGAAGGAAAACTAAGTAATAGGATAGAGTTGAGTTGAGGGCTTGTAAGAGTATGAAGGAATGAAAAGACGAAGGAACTAAGCTAAACTTGTTACTTCTTTGGTCAAGTACTTAGTTATCTTGCTGTTTGGATTCCCATTTGGGCTTGTTAATTTGCTTAGTGACTTAGGCACGTGGTGCTTGTTTGTATGGTTATGCTTACTAAGATAGAAAATATCTAACTAGGCTAATCTATATTTGGCCTAAACTAATCTATATACTTATGTATATACGAGATTATGGTATGGCAGGGTTATTAGTGCCCTTTTGTTGTATGTTGGCTAACATTTGAGATGATAATTGGTTGTTTGTTCATTTTGGTGCATTTATGCATGTGATATGTATTGTATGGAATCTGTGTGTACTTGCATACTACTTACTAGGCTTCAGCTCATTCTTTTACTTTTACAATTGCAGGGTGACTCGATAAGTTTGTGACAAGTATGGAAATTGTTATCATTGGTCTAGGAAAAAGAGGCAATTTGGTTTGTATGTTGTAGAAGATCAAGATTTAGTTATTAAGTATGTTCGTGGCTAAAGTGACTTACTTATGAGTTACTCGAATTGATGTACTTGGAAAATTAATTATTTGAACTTGATATGCGGTTATTATAAGTAATTATGAACATTATAATTAGTTTTAGAGCCTTAACTTGTTATTAGAAAACTAGGGACATGTGGCAGATTGTAACATCCTTAAGTTCTAGGGTGTTACAGCTTAAGTGGTATTAGAGTAAGGTTAGAGAATCTTATAGAATTTAGGATCATGAATAAAGAGTAGCCAAAGTTGTTGATCATGTGGAACTTAGGTGATTGATCTATGGAGAGCTTAAGTTAATTGATCTCTTAAGAGCCTAGATTGATTGATCCTTAAGATTGATTGATCCTTAAGAAGCTTAGGCTTATGGACTTTAGAAGAATTTTAGGCTTATGAAGTGTAGAGAAGAGCTTAGGTTTAATGACTATTAAGGAGATTAACTCAACAAATGCTTAAAGAGCTAAGTTGGTAGAACCTATAAGCACTTAGGCTAAAAGGTCATAAAATGGCTTGAGAGGTAGATTATAGGAGAACTTAGGTTGATGGATCACTAGCGAACTAGGATGAATGATCATAGATACACTTAATTTTGTTGATCCTAGGCAAGCTTAAGCAATTGATTAGAGTGGTGCGGCAAAGGCATAGTGACCAATTAAGAAAGGGGTAAAATCTAGGCTATATCTAAACTAAGAGTAAGTAGTTACCTTAACCCTAACACTTGTAGGTCTAATCTTTAGCTTTCTCTCTTGCTTTCTACCTAGCTTATCTTCCTACTTTTCCTAACTACCTTGATTTTGTGATTGATTAACTGTTTTCATTAATCGTCTCTCTGAACTCTTATTTCCTTTCAATCCCTCTTATTCTGTTGGGCTGTAGTATTCTTAGGTATAGATTTGTAAAGATGGAAGAAGGAAAAGTAAGATAGAGGATGATATAAGGACTAGTTGACCTTACCTTCTGATATGATTGAATTAAATCATAAAAATCAAGAGTATACATAAATAAGTGAGGAGACTTAATCAATAGGACTTACCTCTAATAGAAAAGAGACAAAGTTGAGGAACAAATCATAGTACGTAACTTTATATTCGCTTAACTTGTATAAAATAGATATAACTATTGGAGTAATAAACCTAACACTTATGCATGAACTGGACAAACACGAGGCTACTCACCAAATCTTATATGGTGAGTAGCAACACAAAAGAATGAAATGTGGAATAGAAAACTAATTTGAGGAATAAGAATTAAAGAATTGAGGAAGCTTAGCATGCATATGCCTATGATGAGACGGATGGATGAGTCATTTTTATAATGTAGCATGTTGTGTTGGTTTGTTTCAAGTCAATAAAGGTTGTATCTGGTTAGTCAGTCTAAGTTGAGTCAAGTTGTCAATCAAGTTAGTTGTGTGTCAACATCCATCAGCCCTGTTATATGTATCATTATGTTAATTTGCAAAGAATATAAACATTTTAATAGTAACTGAAGGATATAAGTGATAAAACGAGTATGGAGAAAATGAGATCACATGGAACTAATGAATCAATTGAACTTCATTAAATAAGTTAAGAAACACATAAATTATCCATGATAAACATAATCAACTCCAAAGCCGCTTAACGTGATTTGGGGACAAGCAAAGGAAGCGGTAGTAAATAATCCTAGAGTTGAGTACATAGTTAGAAGATAAGTATAGAACTGGAGAACCTTTAAATCTAGGTGTGATTAGAGATAATTGAAGAGTAAAGGATGAAGTGAAATTTGATAAGAACCAATCCGGTAGCTTGATATATGTTTGGTGTGACATTTGATTGTAATCTTAGAGGTAGCTGTTAAGAATTCCTTAGTGATAGACGGTTTGGTTAAAACTTGTAGATATTTCCTATCTTGTTTTGCCTCGGCATGAGGTGTTGATCTAGAGCCAAAACTTAGAGTTTTGATATGATATAAGATTGCTTTCTTTTAGAAGTCAAATTCTTTTAATGATTAATATAGACATTATGAAACTCATTAATCACCATGGAATTATAGACTTGCTTAAGAGCTCTTGAGGAATAGTGATCAATGTCTTTCATTATTGGGAATGATTTTGATCTTTTGGTAGATGAAATTTGCATTGGAGACATTTTATGACAAGAATATTATTTCATATGTTGCGACTCTGTAACATGGTGAAAAGTTGGAATCAATGTGTTAAAGGAAGTGTACTTGTGTTTGGGGGTTGCTAAAATTTGGGATGATAAGACAAAGGTTAGCATGCAAATAAATAGTAGATGGAAAGAAACAATACTTTAGTGAGAAAGTGAGTACTTTATTTCCTTTGAGACAAGAGTCAAGATGTATGAATTGAAGGAAAACATGAAGCAAATAAACTAGAGTAGTGGAAAGTTAAAAGAGTTGGATAGGGAGTAGAATGGCTTACTAAGGGAGGGAATGCTAGGAAGTAGACCTTAGGAAGTAAATCATCAAATATTTAAAGTACAACCGAATTAGTAGTTCAAAGAGAAATAAACTTGAAGTTTAAGAAAGAAATAAGGAGAAAGTGATTAGTCATTTTAAGATTTGGGTAACTTTTGAGGACAGAAGTCATTTTAAGTGGAGTAAAATGTAGTATGTCAAGAAAAAGTTTTTCAAAACTAAGGGCATTTTAGGCATTCCAAAACTTCCTAAAACCTTACCCTTTTCTTTCATTTTCAACGGCCACCATTCCATTCTAAAAACCTAAGCTCGCATTCGTCTATTCTAACCATTCTTCTTTTTCTTCTCATAAGTTCTTCCCAAGGCAACTATGAAGAGCTCTTGAACACTCAAAACTCTAAGGAAATTTATGCAAAATCAAGCCTTAAGGTAAGATAATCCCCTTAACCACATCTCTAAGCTTTTCCTTGTTGAAAAAGCTCCATTTTAATGAAGTTTTCTAAGGGCCCTTTTGTAATCTAAATTTCTGTATGAAGTTATAGCTCTTTGATGGGTTTAGCTTGTTTTTAGGATGACAAGAAGTTCCATCCAATTCCAAGTAAGTTCTCATCCCTTCTCTCTTATTTTTTGGTCCATAGAGGGTTTTAGCTAGAGTTGGATTGTAGGTTGAAGTTGAGCTAGGATTAAAGAAGTGTTGAAGTGTGATTATGAGAAATTGATTTGTGTAACTAAGTTGTGAGTGGAATTTAAAGTTGGGAATTATTGAAAATCATGTTTCAATTCGTGTTTTGTGAAGTGTGGAAGTCATATTGAATTAAGGTCAAGATTTAGAGAAGTATAGAGTTAGAGTCGTATTGTGTTGTTCTGCAAAAAATTGAAGAGTAGCTACTAATGTCCAAATTCCTTAGGAGGCAGTGTCCAAACAACAGCTCTCTATAATGGTTGCTCTTATGGCATCCAGACGCTAGTTTTTGTAGCATCTGAACGCCTTCCCCTACTCAAGACCCCTTTCGTTTTCTTAAGCTCTTCTAACCTTTACCCCTTGGCCAAGTTATTACCTAATGTTGTTATTTTAAAAAGGAGGTCTTTAGCTATAACAGTGAGGTTAAATCTAAAGGAAAACTAAGCATCAGGATAAAGTTGAGTTGAGGTCTTGTAATAGTATGAAGGAAGGAAAAGATGAAGGAACTAAGCTGAACTTGTTATTTCTTTGGTTAAGTACTTAGTTGTCTTACTATTTAGATTCTTATTCAAGCTTGTTAATTTACCCGATTACTCAGGTACGTGGTGTTTGTTTGTATGATTGTGTTTGTTATGACAAAAAAGATCTAACTAAGTTAATCTATATTTGGCTTAAATTAATTAGTTGCTAGTTATGCTTGACTTACTTGACTTAGGAGCCTGTTATGGCAAATCCATAGAAGATAACTGTTGATTATATATGAGGATTTCCTAATAGACTTTCATATGAGACGATACAACTAGATCTAATGTTTCCTAATTCTTGAGTATTGGTCATATAATCTTCAATGTAGTATATGATAATAAAGTTAAAAAACGTATATTATTATATATACTTATGTATATAAGAAATTATAATGTAGCTAGGTTATGAGAGCCCTTTTGTTGTATGTTGGCTAACATTTGAGATGATAATCAATTGTTTGTTTATTTTAGTGCATTTATCCATGTGATATGTATTATATGGCATTTGTGTGTGCTTGTGTACTACGCATTGGGTTTTGACTTATCCTTTTACTTTTATAGTTGTAGGATGATTCAATAAGTTCGCAATAAGTATAAGAATTACTATCATTAGGTTGGAAAAGAGAGGCGATAGGCTCTATATGTTGTAGAAGATCAATATTTAGTTATTGAATATTTTTGTGGTTGAAGTGACTCACTTATAAGTTATTCAAATTGATGTACTTGGAGAATTTATATTCTATATTTGATAAGTGGTTATCACAAATAATTTTAGAGATTATAGTAAGTTTTAAAGCTTGAACGTATCATTAGAAAACTAAAAACACGTGGTGAGTTGTGGTGTTCTTAGACTTTGAGGCGTTACATGTACTTATTTGCTTCCCTCTGCACAAATATGTGTATTCTCCTGCATACACACACACACACATACGTATTTATATAGCTCTTAAATTTTGTATAAGTACAAAAGTATATAAACACATATATGTGTTCATAATTGCATGTATGTATACTAATAATTGTAAGTAATGTCACTAGTATGTTTATATATTTAAGATTATTGATTGCACTACTATAAGTGCGATTGTCTTCTTCTTCAATTATTATTATTATTATTATTATTATTATTATTATTATTGAGGTATTATTGTATCATTATTCAAAGGTACTGGAGATCAATAGATAAATATATAATAAATAAAAGTGTCCATGAAAGGGAAAAACGAGAAAGAAAAAATTCACTTATTAAACGCCTTTATTACATATATCTATGTTATATGCATTTAATATTCATTAAGCTTATCTTGAATCTTATAGGTTATTATTATGTAACACACGTTTACATTTTATCTGTTGAACTCCAGGACCTTTGGCGTTTATAATAACAAAATGATTGACTACGATAGTATTGTCGATGGCGCATGGTTGTAATATTTATTTATAAAAATACTATTATTCTTATTGGTGCCCTTATTTGATATTCGCAATTCCAAAAAAGTACAATAGCAATCATCATATCATCGTACGCCGAATAAGTTCCATTACCAACTTCTAATCCTCCTCGTTCTCGCCCTTCTTATTCTTATTCCTATTCCTATTCCTATTCTTATTATCATTATCGTTATCGTTCGGTTAGTATTATTATTTATTCACTAATATTAGAATGGTATAATCATCAAGTTATATTAACATTTGGTCATCCTCAGCTTGTCCTCAGCTCAAAACAAGCAGACAACGACGAATTACTGCAAGAAGTCATCATCCTCCTCGAAGAAAGGCAACACAGAATTTAACTCCGCAATTAAATCAGTGGAAGAACTTTACCAATAATTATTACATGAGCAGCCTGAAACTAGATCGTTTCCTCACTTCAAGTCTGATCGGACGCGATTTCTTTATTTGCATTCATTTATCACTTTTTCTTTTTCTTTTATTTTTTCCTTGCGACAAAATATCATTCGGAGTTAATTTTAAGATTGAGATTAGTTTGAAACACACAATCCATGACATTATAGCTTGCCTAAGACAGCTCCTAACGTCCGCAAACCATGGTGGCCCAAATCTAGGGGACGATACGATGTTTGGAGAAGAAGGTCCTGGTCTGTTTTGTATTCCAAAAACAGGGAGTACTTGCGATCGCAGGAAGGAATGGGAAGAAGAAAGGAACAAGATTAGTTTGAGAGATTAATCAGTTGCGAACGTGCCTGAGTTAAAGGTCGATGTTTTACCTTTGTCCGAGTTGTGTCGTCAAGATCTATTGATTGAGTTTGGCAAAGCTTCTATTATCGGAGGGTGCTACTCTGTTTTCCTTTGCGAAAACGGTGAACGAGAGGATGAAGAAGATGGAGCAGAGGTTGCGGTGGTCGGTGAGTGAGGGGTTTGTGCTGTTTCGTTGTAATGGAGCTAGGCTAATGTTGTTAAATGGCAAAGAAGAATGGAAGTGGGACAAGAACCCAAGGGTGGGTTTCGAATAGAAAGATGGAAAAGGGGGAACGGTGGTTGCTCGTCATGGCTTAAAATAAAAGGAAAGTGATGGAAGAGGAAGAAGCGCAACCCGTTTTGAATTCCCACGTGCCACCTATATATTTCAAGAAATTCATATTTTTAAAAAATTTATTACTTTAATCTTAAATTTCTTCGTAAAATTTTTTAAAAATTTCTTATAGATCTCGATGATATACTTATAACTAATCAAAATTAAAATAAAAAAAAAAATATTGTTGTTTTTGTTGCTCTAAGAAGCAACGTTGCTTCGTTAAGCAATGCGGTATAACGGGCAAGTAACGCGGCTCGCATGGGAAAAAGCGACAATCTCCCCGCGTTAATGGATGCTCCGGAAATAAGGAGATTTTGATCGGATTTTCTCCCCGATTTTCTGACGTTCACCTGAAGATTTGATGTCCTATAGCAGATTTTGGGTCCCACGTTTTGTGATATTAAAGGCGTGCTAGGGGGTAGTACATAGTTTAACAAGAACGGAGACTAGGCCAGTTAGCTCACTCAGCTTGAGCTGATTTGGTTATTTTACCTTGGCTCAAATGATCGCTTCGTTGGGTAAAACAATTGGAAATGAAAGTGAAAAAATAAAATAAATTGGGTTGGAAGGGAGGATCCGTAGCACCGCGGCTAGGTATTAGGAAAGTATTAACTCCCAATTTTTTTTTTTCTCTTTTGGTTAACTTGCCATTTTTTCAACTTTTCGGCAATAAGAGTAAATGAGTTGGCTTTCAGATTATTTTATTCATTAATATGGTTTGTATATCTTGATATTTATAATAAAATTTCTTGCTCCATAAGTTTCTTTTGCCACGAATAATTATATCACAATTTTATTTAAAATCATAATATTGGTAGTACACTTCTTTCTTTCTTTTATTTATGATTTATATATACATACATATATACATATATATTTACATGCTTAATAAATACTACCGTTGATAAGATATTTTGAATATAAGTTTCTTATGTTCATATCGACTTTTCTGTACCTTAGGCTAATTTGATTAGGTACATGGTTAGGCTTGGTTCGTTGGCACATGGCTTGATCATCTTATTGATCGACCTCGGCATGACCTTTGTAGATTACCTACCCAACCTAAAAGCCTTATAACGGTCATTAGCTAAGAGGATAAAGCTTAGAGATCTAGCCAATTACTACGACACCAATCTAGAATATGTCAGATTCCACTCTCCCATTTCATATAAACATGTCAAGATGCTACTTGTGGTCTCTTAATTCTTGATAGCCTTCCTCTATAAATAATCTCAAATATCGTAATGGTAATCCATCTTAACCCTTTGGGCACTTATACTGCCTTTATGAGCTTTCAACATTTTTGCTTATTCTTTTGTACATAAATACTAATTTAAGTATTAAAGTAGTCACATTAAATAACATATTGATATCTCTCATAGTGTTCTATTTTATAAGTTTACTAGTCAAGTGTGAAGTCCTAATTCAATTTACTTTACCAACCGAATCCTATTGATGATAACTATTATGATGTATCTTAAGTCCTTATTATAATCGTAAGTGCTAACCATTATTGTTATCGGTTTTTACTTTTTCTATGATAATTGATTTTTAAGTTTGTAACTTTATGGTTTATTAATTCTCATTGTAACTGGATTTGTGAAAAGAATATAAATTATAATTGACACACGTGGGGTATATATATATATATATACGTTCATGTATTGGTAATGGCATTTAACAGCTTACCATGATTGATTTAAAAAAAAGAAAAAGAAAAAGAAAAGCTGATTAGAAGGTCTTATATATCCACGAGGGAACTCGACCACAAGTTCTAAAGATGGGTTTCTATTAATAGCAGCTCTTATGCTATCATAGATGTACCGTTTTATTCATTGATATTCTGGTGTATAGACATGTTACACATTTTATAACAAATTCTTATTTACCTAATTAGTTCCGTAGAGGTAACTAACTGAACTATTGCAAAATAATATTTTTATTCGTTAATAGTTTCATCTTTGAGTTGAATTATTATTACTTTTATTGTGTGTACTAGAGTTACGTTGTACAATAATAAACATATTTTAGATGTATAGGAACTATTTTAATCATACAATTTAATGCGTATAGCATTTTTGCCATCGCGTATATGTCAGAAGGGTTCAAGCTCATGTAAATTAGTTTTGTAACATTAATTATTTAATAATCCTTTTTTGTTTTTCAAATACAAAATATCAAATTATAATTATATTCTCCAAATTACCACCTATGCATTTTCTTAAAAGTTAGTGTATTAGCGTACTCAAGGTGCCTGTTATCATTTACTCCGGATGTTGCATTTATAATTAGAATATATTTTAATCATGGTCCCACATTGCTTATAGTTTGGCATTGTTTGTGGTTTATATTCCTTATGAACGAGTTGTCACACGGTGCTCTAAAATTCTCCTAAGGCATTTGCACCAAAGTTTGGTTAAAAAATTCTAAATGTTTCTCGAGTGTTCTTTCTTCTACTCTAATTCCAAAGATATGTTATCACTAATCTAACTTGCTAATTTTTTGGGAGCTTAGGGGTTTGTGATAATTCAGGAGTTATTTGCATATTTTGTTAAATGATGAAGAGATGTATTCACACTTTGAGAGTTTGAGGAATCTATTTATTTAGGGAGGTGATTTTTGTAATTTTCCTTTAATTTGGTTTTAATTCCCAATTTTTGTGGCATGCAAATAATATAGATAATTGTAAATAGATCATCTTATATTTGCTTACTGCGTGATTAACTTTTTATAATTGAAATTATGTTTTTGGGCCTCAAAATCTTTTTAAAAAAAGCACTTGAACTTTATTTTAGTATTTTACTATTGGATAAAACTATACAAAAATATTTAAATTATTGAAAATAGGTTAAATTAAGGATAAAATGATCGTAACGAAGTCCAAATAAACTTTGCTTTTAAATATTAACTAGCAGATTATGCATTCACAATGTGTATACTAAAAATTAAAAAGAACACGTGCTTTAAAACTTTTAAAATTTTTATGATCAAATTATAGGTATTTCATTTTGAATAATTTATTTCTAAGAACCTTTTGAAAATTTTTAACTAGGTAAAAATTTTTAAATGATTTTCAGTGTAACTATTAATAAAAAATAGGCAGATAAGTAAGAGAGGAACATGAAAAATGCATGTATGATGAGAAAAAAATATTAAAATTATAAATAAAAGTTAGAGAGAGAGAGAGATGGGGAGAGAGATGCCGAAGATGGGGTTTGGGAAGTAGGAGGAAGAGAGAGAGAGAGAGAGAGAGAGGTAAAAAGAGTAGTTAAAAGATAGAGAGAGAGAGAGAAATATAATAATGTATTATAATAAAATTTATAGGGTTAAATAATAATTAGATGATAGTTATTTATTTTTTCTCACTTAAATATTATAGTAGACAAAGTCAAAATTCACAATTTCAATGCCCTTTCCAACTCACCCCCTCCCCCCAGCCCGAACTAACCTGTATGTTTATATGGCTTAAACTTGTATGGCTATCATTCTTCCGCATGGAAACCAAGCGACCCTCCACCACGAACTAACCATACGCTCATTTCTTCATCAATGTCACAAATTATACTCCGTCTCCAATATCTACACGATTAAACACTCACAAAACGGGCCAAGCAAAACCACCACACTTCTGAACTTGATAACTACTTCCAAGTTCACCTTCCGTCACTACTGCGACTTTCATGGTGGTGTTACAATTCCAACCCCTCCATTCTCCACCACTCCTTCGCCACCCCCCACGACAGTGTGCCGCTCTCACTGGCATCCGATGCGGGATTGCGGAGCCATCAGGAGTGCCAGCACCAATGGGGCAGAAAACCAAGTACAATGATGGTTTATTCGAGAAAGCATTCATGACGCTTTTTGCTCGGAAAATGGAGAAGTTTGCGGTGAAAGTCAAGAGTAAGAACGAGGAGGAGGAGAAGAAGAAGAAGAAAGGGTGGTTCGGGTATGATTATGAGAGTTTTGTCGATGTTTCGAAAAGAGTGATGCAGGGGAGGTCTAGGATTCAGCAGCAGGAGGTGGTGAGAGAAGTTTTGTTGTCTATGCTTCCTCCTGGCGCACCTGCTCAGGTCGGTAAGTGCTTAATTATTTCATTTTCTTTTCTTTTTTTTCCCTTTCTTTTGGTTTAGTTTTCTTATGTGATGGGCAAGTTCCATTTTTTGTTATAAATGCTATTCCAAATTTCATTAGTTTGTCGTACAGACATATTTCAAGTTTTAATGCAGTTTCCTGGTCTACGATATATAGGTTCTGTAATGAGGGCAGAATGTCCATTTTTGCTCTTACCGGCGTGATAGGGTTTGTTTAACATGATTAATGGTGTTAGTCAAAAACGATTATTTAAGATTCCTTCGAAAATCAGCATGATAATATAACCCGGGTCGTTTTGTTACTTGTGTTACATCAAATGGAGAACTGAATGCTTTCTTGTTTATAGTTTGGGCTATCTGGTAATATGATGCACATTGCCTATCATTTGTGATGCAGTTTAGGAAATTGTTTCCACCAACAAAGTGGGCTGCTGAGTTTAATGCTGCTCTTACAGTTCCCTTCTTCCACTGGTTGGTCGGACCTTCCGAGGTAAACACGCAAAAATGATCCAGGAATCTTGGTTTTCGCCCACGATTGTTATGCAAACATGTTAAAAGTTTAATCTAATGCTGAGACTAAATTGAGATGAAGGATCTAATATTCTTCTGCTGAAGCTTCTTAATTAGTTCGATGATAGCTGTGCTTTGGTCTGTTCTAGCATTATGTTTTAACTAATGTGATACAAACAGGTTGTTGAGGTAGAGATTGATGGAGTAAAGCAAAAAAGTGGAGTGCATATCAAGAAGTGCAGGTCTAGTCTCCCTTTCAAACCCTTATCGTTTATAATATTTTCGGTTAAATTTGTTATATGTTATGCATATTCCTGTTAATTGCTTTAAGAAGATTACCTAGAGGAGCTGCTTTGGTCCATTTGATCCTCGATACATGTCAAGAATCAAATTCCAAGTTGCTAAAATTAATTACCAGTATCAAATTTGGATACATTTCAAACACAGCCAGAATTGGACGGTGGCCTGCATATTAAGTGGAAGAAGCAGCATGAAATTCCCCAGGAGATATGTTCTTCTTTCTAACCTTATTCCTAACGTACGGAGGGGATCCTTAACATTGAAAGATTTTATTCTAGTTTCATAATGAATGATTACTCTTTTCTGATAATTTGTGTCATATTTCCTTCCTTCTACTCTAGGTACTTAGAGAATAGTGGTTGTGTCGGAATGTGTGTAAATATGTGCAAGATACCTACACAAGATTTCTTCACCAATGAATTTGGGTTACCACTTACCATGATACCAAGTATGTCTCTTACTCCTGATCCTGTTCTTCTTGTCAAATATTTCCCAGTTTTCACATATGTGTCACTCTATTATGTGATTTCTTAGATTCTTTATTTTTGAATGATGCTTCGATATGTGAATTTTGCTCTAGATTTTGAAGACATGAGCTGCGAAATGGTATATGGTCAGGCTCCTCCGCCATTTGAAGAGGATCTGGTTTCTAAGCAACCCTGTTTTGCAGAAATTTGTAAGTATGGTGATTCATTGAAATTTTGATCGACCAATACCACATGGTCCACCTTCTAACTATGTTAAACTCGCAGGCTCAATGGCAAATCCTAACTCTAGCGTCTGCCACAAACTACAGGCTTGAAAACATTCCTTTCGTCTTCAATCACTGCATGCTTCCTCAGTTAATGTAATTACGAGGAAATAAAGTTTCAGGAACTGTTAACCATTAAAGAAGGATTGTTCTCTCATGAGTCAAGGCTCAGCCACGTTACAGTGTGTGGGAGTTACATAGTTGTGTGGTGTTATACATGCTTGAGAGTTGGTACTGATGCAAGATTCATAAGCCATAAGAAACATAGTATCAAATCATTGGTCTTAAGTCGTCTTGCTTTTCCTTCTTTCTGTATATAAGACCCCATATTGCATATGCTTATCTTAATAGACAGATTTGGTTGAAACCACAAATAGATGACTATGGTTTTTTTCGACAAGTTCGTCAATTAAAAAAACTTCATAAATCGCTATCACTGCAGATTTTCCACCCTGACTGCGGTAGGTTACTTATTTTGCTATCGAGATTAAATAATTGGTCTATGTATTATGGTTTACCTCTTTTGATTTATTTGTATTATAGATTAATATCTTGCTGCAGATTCCATTCTAGCAGTTCTATGAATAGTAAATTTCGGGAAGAAATTACAAAATGACAGTAGCTTTCTCGAAACTAGGCAAAAAAGTTGCCACACTAAGCCAGTCTAATAGTTGGTTTCTTTTACTTAGTTTAATAATGTAGATACAGCAAACAACTCTTCTCGCAATACACGAGTTAAATTTCGAATTCTATATAATGTAAGATAATGTTTTAGATATAGGAGATATACTTCAGTATATGAGGGAACCTAAGACTACATTTTTATAAAAATGATAAATTTAACATCAATGGGGTGGTGGCGCAGTTGGTTAGCGCGTAGGTCTCATAGCTTACGAGTAATCCTGAGGTCGAGAGTTCGAGCCTCTCTCATCCCACTCTTTTTACGTTTTGGCCCTAAAGGTCACATGCACGTACGTAGGCAAAAGGTGTTAGCAAAATGTTTTAGCCACCCTACTGATCTAATCAAAGCCTAGGATTTTTATGTGATAACAATTTATAATATGCGTCAATGTTTTCTCTCAACATCACTAAGCACCTCACGGCTCTTTTCGTTCTAATTTCTCAAAAGATTGATCTTACATTTTTTTTTTTCGTTTTTTTAACCCTTAGTGCTCACTGTTCTTCACATTAAGTACTACTTAAATCAACTTCAGAGGTACATAAAGCCAGCGATGGACTTAGAATTTTAATCCTTTGGGAGCAGACATCAACTTTAAAAGATGAGTGAGACTAATGCGTAATTCCTGCCACAGAGAGAGAGAGAGAGAAGTCAGGTTGCTAGCATAATTTAGTTAGAGAAAATCACGTTAGAGATGATAGTACCAAGTGAAAGGAGGAAGAAAAGCCCTTAGTTTTTTAGCATGATCTACAAATAATTTCTGGCAATTTTAGTATATATACTTTGACTTTTGTTACATTTTGTTGTCTTCGTTAGTAGGAAAGTAAAAGCTTACATTTTTTTTACATTTTAGTGTTTGTATTATAGATTTGATTTTGAAATGGTTGTAACTTAAAAACCAAGCACCATCTAGTCCCGAAATTCAAAATTTTTGTGCTCACCATATAGTAAAGTGTCAAATAATATACTGAAAACAGGAACCATGAATCCTCATAATGAAAGTATTTTGAAAGAATATGAGTCAAGGGTTTGGGGTTGGCGATGACAAGGACACTGAAAGGGATCGATCATGTCGGAGCCGTAAACGATTGACGATCGAAAATGTGGATACCGAGCAGATCGGATATTGTCCCAAAGGATGGAGATACGGTGAATCCTACTTGAAATTTTGGTAAATTGTCGTTTACAGAAACTCTTTTGAATAATATTCCGAGGCATATGAAAAATTTTGTTTTGCCAAAGCAAAGTCAAATGCACATATGGATCATGATTTTGACTTAGATAAGGCAAAAGAAGAGGAAGACCGATTAGACCATAATGCAGAAGGAGTGTGCTATGTTAATTTCTCAACTATTGAAAAAGAGATGTAATATGCACCTTGGAAATATTCTTTGATCGCAAAAATCATGGGTCCTAATTTAGGGTATGTATCTTACTCAGCACCTTGGCCACCAAGCTGTATTATTCTCAGCTAAGACCTTCAATTCAGCTCTATCTGATGAATTATTGCATTGGACTTGACTCATCTAATGGGCTAAGGGCCTAACCTACCCATTTATCGGTTTTGAATTTGAAAAGTAGCGTGGATGGTCAAGGCTCTACATGACTTCATTACATAAACGCTTACTACTTCTCTTGTTTAGGCATGTGCTTAATTAAGAAGTTGTCACATAATCCATGACTGACGATCACATGTTACAAGAAGTATCCAATACACGCCTATACATAAAGAGAAGAAAGCATTGTGAGAACTCTCTGACACTTTCAACTACTCCTAGTTTTCTTATTCTCTCTCTTCTTCACTTAAACACTCATTTACTTAAACATCAGAGTAGTTATACTAGACTAAGCCTAGCACCCTCTATAGCCTTTTCTTCTTTTTTTTACAAGATTAAAGTTCTACACCAAAATCGATTGATAACATTTGGTGTACATGGTGAAAACACACATGACCAAAACTACAAGTGTTGGCACTTCTCCTCAGCGTGTTCAAAGGGAGAGAAAACACACTGATAAACAACGTTTTGCTAGGTTGGAGTAATTTTATGCCAACCTAGCCAAGGAAAATCAGGAACTCAATAAGAAAAATGATGAAATTCTAGACAATATTTGTGAGAGTAATCTGCCAGGCTAAGATCAAGAGCATGGAGGCACTAGTGATGATAACTCTAATAATTCGGTCCACTCACCTAAATCACCAAAAAAGCAGGTCAAAGTGACACTTAGACCTTCAACCCCTACTCTTAAGAAAGTTAACAAAAGAAAGCAACTGTGGCAGGCTCACCATGCTAAGCCATCACATATTAGTGCCCTTACTTTGACTGGCAAACAATTTCGGATAAAGAGGAGTCCTTGCGTCATTAAGATTTTGGAAGAAATAATGCCTCAACATATTAAGTTGCCACAATTCGAAACATATGATGGGATGAAAGACCTGGAGGATCATCTTGAGTATTATTGTACATTGGCTAAGCTACACGACTTAAGTTATGCCATGGCTTATCAAGGATTCCCTTCAACTTTGAGGAATGTTACAAGTACATGGTTCAAACATCTAAAACCAAACACAATTTCATGTTTTGAAGATTTAGCAGAAGTGCTCTCGCAGCATTTCCTTGCAAGTAAGCTCCCTGTTAATTATTCATCTATCCTTAATACAGTAAAGCGAAGATCTAATGAGTCAATTAGAGACTGTTTAGCTTGTTTATAACTGAGATGGTTCAAATTCCAAAGTTAGACATGAGCATTGCTCTCAATGCGATGATCAATGGAGTTAAACCTCATGAAGATTTCTTTAAATCTCTAATAAAGAACAAGTTAAAGACTTTTGCAACGTTCAAGGCTAAGGCTACATCTTATATTTGGTAAGAGGATAACATAAAATCTCAACGTGAGGTTGATCATAGGAGAGGAGATCAAAAGAATGACAAGAAGAAGAACACAAAAGATTGACTTGGTACACATGATGATCAGTTTTCAAAAAGAAGCGGTGGCGAAAAAAAGAGGACACGCATTTGACCTACTCTGTTCATATTATAGTAGCCAAAACGGATGAGAGGAAATCTATTATGCAAAAATTCGAACAAATATTGCAATTTTCATCACAATAGAGGCTACAACACTAATGAGTGTATTCAACTCAAAAATGCACTTGAGGACCTAATCCAATGAAGGTGTTCAAGTAAGTTCCTTATGCATGATGCCAAGAACATTGAACAACCAACTCAGAGACAATGAGATAAGCAAGAAAATGCAACATGGCCTCCATAGACAAGAAGAGATGTAGGAGAAGGAGGTAATAATAGAGCACCGAATGGTGTAATAAACACTATTGTCGGTGGAGCTTCTACTTTAGGCTAGTAAAGCTCTTCAAGCTTGACTAATGGCATACAATATGTTTGCAATGTGTAGGGTAAAAAGGTCAAGGTCGACAATTCCATC
Source organism: Lumnitzera littorea (assembly GCA_024138015.1). NCBI lineage: Eukaryota > Viridiplantae > Streptophyta > Magnoliopsida > Myrtales > Combretaceae > Lumnitzera > Lumnitzera littorea. Next base: position 15,794,357 of record JAMXBB010000001.1, on the reverse strand, counting down.
TCTTTTTACAAAGAAGGATTTTGAAAGCGTACAAAGGCCCCAAAATAATGCACTGGTGATTAGTGCAAGAATTGCCAACTTCAAGATAAAAAAGATCTTGGTTGACATTAGGAGTTTAGTAGACATTATTTTTCAACATGCTTTTGACCAAATGAAGCCAAAGATCAAGGCATAACTAAGATCTTATGATATATTCTTTTAATTATCAACTTATACAGATTACTGGAGTTATTTCCCTCCTAATTCAAATCGAAGATGACGAGCATATTGCGAGGGATAAGGTAGATTTCCTTGTTGTTAAGTATTCGTCCCCTTATAATATGATTATGGAACAACCTTGCTAGCATCTATTTGGCATGATCCCCTTAACTATACATCTTAAGGCAAAATTCCTCACTCCTATTGGAGATAAAGTGTGTAAGGGAGACCAACAACTAGCTAAATCCTTATATTTAAGAGCGCTCTAATGTAAAGAAGTTTTTCAAATTGAGATTTAATCGGAGAAGAAATCTAATGGCATTGAGAATGCCGAAGAAGAAGTAGAGGAAGTCCAGCTTTGGAACAATCTTGAAAAGGCAACGAAGATAGGGAGATCATTGCCAGCAAACATCCATCGAGACTTAATCAAGTTTCTCCAGGATGACACTGATGTCTTTGCTTAGACTCCCCCGAATATGCTAAGCATCCTTAGAGAAGTAATGACTCATAAGCTACAGATTGATCCAAATGCAAAGATAGTTCAGAAAAAGAAAAGGCATTTTGCTCCTAAATGGTAGACAACCACAGAAGAGGAGGTTCAAAAGTTATTGGAGGCATGATTTACAAGGGAAGAGCCTCATCCAACTTAGTTAGCTAATTGTATGTTAGTTAAGAAGTCAAACAACAAGCGGTGCATGTGTATTGACTTTACAATTTTGAACAAGACCTACCCCAAATACTGTTTTCCCTTTGTCGAGAATTCATCAGATGGTTGACTCAAATGCTGCGCATGCCTTACTTTCTTTCATGGATGCATTTTTCGGCTACAATTAGATAAAGATGGAGAAAGATGATGAAGTTCATACATCCTTAGTCATAAATTTTAAGGCATATTGTTATATAACTATGTCCTTTGGGCTAAAGAATGCTGATACAAATTATCAAAGGCTCGTAACCAAGATGTTTAAGTTTGAAATTCACCACAATATCAAAGTCTATGTTGATGATATGATAATTAAAAGCAAAGCGGAAGGTCAATACCTTATTGACTTCGAAGAGACATTCAACACTCTTAGGAGGTATAATATGAAGCTTAATTCACAGGTGCATTTTTAAGGCTAATTTGAGTAAGTTTTTAGGATATATGGTCATTTAGTGCGACATTGGAGTGAATCTTAAGAAGATCGATGCAATACGGAACATGAAGTCTCCTGGCACTATCAAAGAAGTTCAAGAATTGACTAAGTGGGTGGTCGCCCTAAACAGATTTGTATCTAAGAGTGTCAATAGGTATGTGAAATTTTTCAAAGTTTTGAAGAATTCGAAGGAGTTCCAATAGACTAATGAATTCAAGGTGGCATTTAGGGAGTTAAAAGAGTTTCTGGCATCACTGCCAATCCATGGGATGTCGTATTACCGGTAGTTAATAAGCCCTGCGATGTAATGATGACAAATGTGATAGTTATCCCATGTACTTGGGTAAAAAATGAACGAGCGAAAAACCAAAAGGTTATGACATTTCTCTTGAAACTCAATACGACGTATTTTGAATGTCAAATATAAGGATGCCAACAACAATACAACAAATAAGCTCGGAAGGCATTTTATAACTTCTAAGAAAGCATAGGCTCAAACTGCCTACCTGTTGACTAATCAAGTTAAATGTCATTCTTATTATTAACTCCCATAATCGAATTCTTAACCATGGGAGTTGAGGGGCAAATGTTGATAGCAGAATTCCACCTAATAATCTTACTCAATACCTCAGTCGTCTAGCTATATTATTCTCAGCTAAGACCTTCAAGTCAACTCCATCTGATGAATTATTGCACTAAGCTTGACTCATCCAATGGGCTTAAGGGCCCAACCTTCTCATTTAACTATTTTGAATTTGAAAAGTGGCACGGACAATTGAGCCTTTGCAGGACTTCATTACATAACCGCCCATTACTTCTCTTCTTTAGGCATGTGCTTAATTAAGCAATTGCTATGTAATCTATGAATAATGATAACCTATTACAACAAATATCTAAGAGACACATATAAATAAGGGAAAGAAAGCACTGTAAAACCCTTTGACACTTTCGACTACTCTTAACTTACTTACTTACTCTCTTCTTCACTTAAACAATCGCTTACTTGGGCATTAGAGTAGTTACGCTAAACTAGTCGCAATACCCTTTGTAGCCTTCTTTCTTTTGCAAGATTAAAGTTCTACACTAAAATTGACCAATAGAAGGGTACAAAATTCTGCATAATTGATTGACAAAAATGTGGACTGTCATTCCAAATCTTAAAATTATAAATGAAAAATCAGGGTATTATATTATCTTGGTGAACTACTCAAAGGACTTCTAATAAATCATCTGCAATGGACCTTGATTTATAAATGGCCACTACCTAGCCCTTAGTTAATGGGAACTGGATTTTAGACTTGAGATTTGTGAGTGTAATGTAATGAAAGTTTGGATAAGAATCTCAAGACTATCACTTGAACTTTTACTGTCGATGGATATCAAACTTATTGGAGAAAAAGTAGGACTAGTTCTTCACTTTGATTCCTTTACAATTAATATGGAACATGGTTGATTCGCTAGAATTTGCATCTAAGTGGACATGGAAAAACTACAGAAGCATATAGTGGTAGTGAATCAAATTGTGTACAAGATATCCTGTGAAGGACTCTTAGGAATTTGCAAAGATTGTAGTTGTATCAAGCACTTTAAGTTGAGCTGTCCAAAGAAAAATACTTAAATGAGAGAGGTAGAGGAGGATGGTTCATCGAGATAAATTAATGAAAAGGGGAAATGATGGTAGAAGTCCAAATGCACTCGCATTGTAATGACACAAAGAAGACAATATTAATGTTAACACAAATCAAAGGGTTGACATGCACATCAAATCAAATGAAATATTGGAAAATAGTGGGTGGTCAAAGGTTAGTCTCAAACGGCGAGGCAAGGGTAATGTCAAACCCTCGAAAACTATCCAAGAACAAGAAAAAAGTACCTTAGCAATTCAAGACCTCAAAAGAGCATTCATGCCTAGCCATCACTTAGGAAAGGTGTCAAAGAAAGAGAGAGGAATGATAAGGAGGCTATGATGGAAACCCTTGTGGCTATTAACTCCAATAATCAAAATGAGGAGTTAAAGGGAAAGATATGATACGAAAAGATGTGTCCTTGGTAATGAAATTGAAATCTTTTCTTTCATAAGTGGTTACATCTCCTAAAGAAAACCACATGAACGAGAGAGCCAAGTTCCTTTTTCCTCTAGAAAAGAGTTTATTTTTGGATAAACACAAACTATCTTCAAAAGACCTTCTCTGAAATAATTAACAAGACAGAATGGATGGCATTGTAAAAGTCGAACTCATCCACCTCTTGCTACTGGAATAGGGTCCATTACTAAAGACTCATGTGGACTTGAGAACATGGCAAACTAAAAAACAAAGGATGTTTATCAGGATCTATGCTAAGATAATTTGAGTAAAGATCATACCTATACATTGGAGACGGAACAAAGTTCCCAAAGTGATCTTTGAACCAACTGTTCATAACCAAACAATTTATATGACAAGGCAAGGTATGGTAGAGGGCAGGAACGAAGAGATTGTCTTGATGAAGATGTCGATGTTCAAACAAGTAATGACAAATACGAACTTCTTAGCATATGTGGAGATGTTGTATAAAGGGGTGGTAGAGTTTATCGTGGCTCCAAGAATGGAGAGGTCGAAGATTCAATGAGTTCCCTTCTTCATTCTAACCCTTGAAGAAGTTCACAACACATTTTTTATTCTGATAATGGAAACAACCATAGCATTGGTAAGGATGACATTTCGACAATGTAAGTAGAACTTGATAATCTAAAGAGAAGGCAACAAACCACCAGCATGGAGTGGTATGACTTTCGATGCAAGCTTACGAACCTTAAACTAAAGGATAGCTTGTCATGTAATACTCGACCATACCCTTTTAAAGTCCTTACATGGAATATGTTATGCCTTAAAGTTGTAGAGTTGTAATAGTCCCGCCGTGCAAATCATTTAAGGATTGAAGTTGACCTTTCAATTATTATTTTAGACTTGATTTACATAAGGCGTTTATGACTAACTCGTTTTAAAGTAAACAATTCAAAAATTAAATAGATTATTTGCCTATGGAGGTATGAAATACATATCCTAGGATTCAAGTATTTCGAGTAATGTTTATATGATTTAATAATCTAATTATACTTAAGTAGTACATAACTTGATATTAGAAGATTTAATGATATGACATAAAACTTTAAAAGTGTAACTGATCCTCAATTTTATATCCTCACTCCCCCAAGATCTAGCAGTTGCAAGCTTTAAGTTGGTTATAATGCCGCTTCTTAGCTAATACCTGTAATAACATCTATAAGAATATGAGCAACTAATCTCTTAGTAAGTTACAAAGACATAAGACTATACATCAAATACATGTAGGATTTTCAGCCAGTTATTTAAATGAAATGCAATGCAACAAATGAATGCCACTACACAATGTTATCCGATTCCTCGTGAGATTAAAGAAATTATACTTGCTCTAATTCGGGTTGAGGAGTTCATCGCACGTTTAACAACTTACGACTACACCCAAGCTTATACAATTGACACACCACTTTTCTCATGACTATCTTCGAACCATTACCTTCACCCTTACTGCGACCCCTTTACCCTTATCGTGACTTCTTCTTCTGTCACTTAGTTCGACTAAAGATAAAGAAGGAACCAATATGCTCTAGTACTATCGCTTCTAAAGGCATCGGTATTTGGTTGTATAATCCTAAACGTCTCCCCTAATGGGTTGCAATGTATGACTGGTTAAGTTTATTAGACGTATATCATTAAGTGCAGCTTAAGACAATCAATCAATTTCACTAATTGTAGACTAGAACAATAAGTCATGGTACACAACTAAATTTAGAAACATGTACATACAGGCATGCACACAAACAAGCTATCTATAAGTACTACTAAGTATAATCTTAGGCCTCCAAGTATTATCAAGTAATACTTCGAAATACAGTTATGTATTAATTCTAAACTTACCTAGATGTCTCGCTTACTTATGTAAGGTGCGACTCTCAACAGACCTTCATTGATAGTCTCTACAATATAGAGGTTGTTTTAGTATTCATATAACTACTCTATATAGCCTTTACTTTATAACTATTATTATTATCACTAATTTAGGGTTTTATTGTATCTAAGTATTCATGTTTTATGTCTCTTACAATCATTTCCATTTTAAGTTGGGTTTTGATTCAACTTCTGATTTTGTTTCTGATTTAGCCTTTGAATTAGGCTCTAATTCAGCTCTTGATTTCATTTGTTCATAAATCTAAAATATTCTTTCCAACCTATTTTATAGAGTTTAGCTAACTTTAACTTGAGTGAAAATGGTATCTAATTCAGTTTCTAATTAATCCCCTAGTATACTAATAGACATTTTAGTTTTGATTTTGCTCTTATATTAGCTTTTAATCCAGGTTCTAATTACGATTTTACACATAAGTCCTAAAAACTCCCTCTAATCTATTTTCTAAAGTTTAACTAACTATATTTCAGATATAGTAAGTCTCTGATTTAGTTGCTAGTCAATTTCTTAGTTTTCCTTATACACCTAGTTTCTGATGTAAGGGTACTCCATATTTTAGCATAAACACTCACAAGTTTGGTTCATAATTAGATTCAAAATTCATCATATAGCTTATTTCCACTTTAGTTTAAACCAAACCAAGACCAGTAAAGTGTTCTTCAAATACAATTGTAGCTAGAATTCCCTCTTGCTCAATGTCAATAATACAAATTTATCTCATATTTTCATATTTAATAAAATATGCATAAATGCTAGGAAATATTTAATACTTACTAACCAAGCTCCATTAAAGCTACTAAAAATATATTATACTTAGTCAATTATAGTTATTATATTTTGATCATGAAAAGAACTAAGATAATTTAATATATATTGTTTTCCAAAATATTGATTTTAGGTTCTATTTTACCAAAAATTAGCTTAAATTAGGTAAATGACCAAATAAAATTATAAGATTTGAACTAAATATTCAAAAAATCATAAAAAAGGCTCTAGAAATCATTGCAAATCATATTCATTAAGGAATTTAATTAAAAACCTATTATTTCTTTTATATGAAAAACATAACAGATTTAACAAAATAATTTTAATAAATACTAAACATATAGTTTATCAAAAATTATTTTTATATAAATTAAGTATATCATATGAGCTATAGACACCTAATTTTTTATCCCTTTATTTTATTTTATTTTATTTTTATTGTATTTTTATTTCCTCAATAGGTCCTAAATTAGGAAAAACACAAAAAATATGAAATTAAAGAAAACCCAAAAAATAAAGAAATTTATAAAAAAAATAAGAATTTTAGAAAAGAAAAAGAAAAGGCACCAAAAAATAAGAAATATGAAAAAATATCAAAAATAGGAAGTTTAGAGAGAAATCCAAAAAAAAAAAAGATATTTAGAAAATAAAATTTGAAAAAAGTTAGAAAATTGAAAAAATTACAAGAAATACAAAAATAGAAAAAAATAAAAGATTTTAGGGAATTTAGGAAATAACATTTTAATAGAATAGATTTTTAAATTTTAAAATAAGTTTAAAAGTCGAGACCATTGGGCTTAGGTTTAGATTTAAATTTAATCTAAGCTGACTTGGTTCATATGTGCAATTTAATTTAATTGCATATATGAACAAGACATAGGCTAACGGCTTAACGGATAAATACTTGAACTTGGTATTGGGTACGAGCATAAGGTCAAGGGTTCAAATCTTGGTAGGAGTGTACAAAGTTTTTTCATTTTTTTATTACATCAAAGATTGCTATGTATCGGGATTTGATTACGCCACGTGTTTTGACACGTGGCAAGTTGAGATTACACTATGTACTAACGTAGCGCCACATGTCGGCCACATGCCATGTTACATCAGTTGCCACATGTTATGTGATGACATGTGGCAATCGGGGTTGGTTGAGTCGGCTGACGTAGTGCCGCATCAACGCCACAACAACCCCTTTTTCCTCTCTTTTCTTCTCTTTCCCCTTCTTCCTTCATTTTTTCCAAATTTTCCATGCATTTCCTCCTAAGGTAGCCAATTTTGACACGATTTTTGAACCTCTATTTGTTGCAATTTCATCAAATTAATGGCAAAATTACAAACTAGGCATAGCCTAGTTTCATTGACCGAAATCCCATCCACATTCATTCATTAACACATTCTAATCGAGCTCCCAAGTTAAAAAAAAAGCTTGAGTTTCAGAAATTTGAATTCACACCCAAATCACCATTAAAGGACTTTCTGAGCTTACACCAATTGAAATCACTATAAATTAAACTCTTTCGATCACACATAAACACACACTAGCTATTGAATTAACTCACAAGCTTTCTCTCTCCTTGAATCACTCTCTCTCTTCGAGTCTCTCCCTCTCGACACTTTCAATTGAGCTCACCACCACAGTCGAGATCCCCATCACTTAAGCTTCAAAACTTAACCATCGCTGTAGCTCCTAGCCACCTAACCAAACAACCACCACTAAACCTCCTCCCTTTCGAACCATTACCTCTAACTCTCTTCAAATCAAACTAACCTAATGGCCGAACTCCCTACGACTTAAAACCCCACATCACACTCCCCTTTCAACTCCAGTAACACTCGACGGTACCAACCAAACACTACCATTAGCCATCACGCCTCGAACACCATCTAAACTACCCCAAAACCCCGCGACACTCTTTCCACCCCCTATATCCCTAATCTAAAACTCTTGAAACTCCTTTTCCCTCTTCAATTCGGTGGCTAAACCAAGCAAAATCAACCTTTGCTACTGCTGCCGTTGGTGATTTGACGATCGAATTTGCGCAACTTAACCCAACAACCCGAGACTGACCCTAAGTTCAACCCACAATCTAATCTGCGCCTACTTCTTGGTCCAATTGTCTTTAGATTATCATTATTTTTTTATTTACTTATTTATTTGTTTTTAGTGTAAATGTAATTTAAAAAAAAGAAAAAGAAAAATAAAAAAAGGAAAAGAGAAAGTAGTTTGTTTATTTTATTTTTTGGTCTAATAGATAAAAAAAATAAAGTAAAATTTTTTTTAAAAAATAATAATTAAAAAAATAAAAATAAATATAAATAAGCAAATAATTTAATGAATAAAGTTAATTGTTTTCTCTTAAACACTTAGAAAAATCAAGTTTTCAAAAATAATAAAAAATAAATGGATTGTTTACAATTTAGGCCATTTTAGAATTTTCTAAAAGTAAAAAAATCCAATTTAGGACCTTCTTTTTTAGAGATTTTCTTAAATAAATCAAATTGAACTAAAAATTTAAACTCGACATATTTTCAAAATTAAAATCAACTTAACCTGCTAAAGTTTTACAAAAAGAACTAAGTATGTTTGACCTTGAATAGCAGCTACGTAAGTACCTACGGGGTAACGATAAAAAAAAAAAAACTAATTATCTTTTTTTTTTTAGTTTATATTACTTAAGTTATCCAATTAAAGTAATTAATAGTTGAGTCTTGCCTTGTGAAATTAAAAGATGATTTTTAAGATTAATTTTAAATTTGAAAAGTTAATAGTACCCGTAAGAGTTTAAAAATCATAACCCCTGGATTCAAATCTCTTGTTTTAAAACCGTTTTACAAAAATTGGGTTTTATCAAAAGACTTGTGGTTAAGTTATAACTAATCTATCCAATTGGTTATAATATAACTCTTTTTCTCGACTTCAGTCAGGTGACAACTCTAAGATGTTTTCAAAGTATAAAAACGGTTTTTTTTTAAACTCTAGTCGAGAATTAATATTAAATAGGTGAAGGTTTAATGTTAATCGGTTTAAAGGAAATCTAATTTAAAAAGAACTGAGATGGTGAAAAACCAAACTCGACAGCTTAGTGACTCTACTAGAATTGTTTTCAAATTACTTGAAAACTATGCTCATACTCAATAAAAATCTTTTTCTTGCCACATTATATTCAGTTTGCCAGCTCCCCTATCTGCATTTACATCATCCTCATATTGTATTTTGCCTGTATTCATAACTTTATGAGAGTTGTGTCCTTAAGTTTTTAAGTCTTTTTCTTTGTACCTTCTATCCTAACCCTATCCAATCTCTTCTCCTATATATCCTTAGGATCTTTTTCCTTGTAAGATTGTAAATATTTAGGCACCTGATCCTTTAAGATTGTTTTCTACTCCTTTCTCATAACTTATAAATAAGTCATATCCTTATATTTCTTTTTTTCCCCCCATTTTCTCTTTCTTAAAAAGGAGAGATTTCGTTCAAAAAAAAAAAAAAGAAAAGAAAAAAAAAAGAAGAAAAAAGGTAAAGAAAAGTTGCTAATGAGTAAAGAATTCTTCTAATCAAGTTCACATGACTATTGACGGACTCCCTTCTCTGGAAAGGATGATGTATCAAATGGCCCAATAATGGCAGGTCTTGTTCTCAATTATCACCACTCTCTAAATATCCTAAGATTTAAACCTAGAAAGGAGACTCTTAAATCTAGAAGAAAAGATAGCCATGTTACAAAAGAGCATTACGAATCTAGAAACGGTAATGCGCCCCATGCTTATAAAATTTCAGCACTCGATGTTCCATACTGATCAAATGTCAGTAAGCCCAAGTGATGAAGGAGGCCTAGCAAGAAAAAAGCCTAAGGGACTCCGAGGAGATGATTAATGCAACTAAATATATTAATCACCTAAATCTTTCATCATTTGAAAGCAACGGGTTATAGTTAGTGAAGCCCCTAATCTGAATTACAAACCATGCAACTTTGACCCACAAGCACAATGTGACTATCATATGAGTTAAAAGGGTCACTCTACTGAAAAATCCTAGAGATTGAAGAACAAGATTTAAGACCTAATTGGTGTAAAAGTAATTTAGCCAAAGCTACAACAAGACAGTCCTTCTTTAAGTCATGGGGATAGTCCACGCCTAGAGCTCCATTTCTTTTAAGCTTACCAATGCCTTCTGATAAGCTCATGGGTTGTTTCAAGTAATTGGATGCTTGTTAAGATAGGGGGAAAGAAAGTTGTTTTCAATAAAGTTTGTAATAGCTAGAATCATACGATTGCCTTTTCAATGGAATGATTGCAATGTTATTAGAAGTAAATAATTTTTCCTTAAGGAAACGGTAACTCGCTTTTAAAAGGTTTAGAATGAAAAGAGGCAAATTATTTTCCACACACTAACCTGAAACACTTTGAGGGTTGAGCAACATAGAGGATACTTTGGACTCATTCATTAAAAGAGGTTCACTTTGAATGTGATACGCAGATTAAAATGAAGTTAGGCATTCATTTTTGAAATCCTAAATACAATCATCTCTTGTTCACCCCGTTGGACCCATTTGAAAGAATTTTCAAATTTAAACCCTATCGAGAACCACATCACAATTAGGCAATTTGGAGGTTAAGGCCATTAATGAAGAGAGAAGGATAAAATTGGTTTGTGCTTGTTTCAGTAACGTTAAAATCAAAATCAACTTTTACTTTTGATAAGTTATTTTTCTTTTAAATGAAGAAGGGCCATATCCTCTTTTAAACACCTCAAACCTATACTTACCTCACTTAAGCTTATATACTAGAAATCCATGGATTTAGGGCCTTGAATCACATAAAAAGAAAAAACTCGATGATAATCACTCTTATAGTTAAAAGGAAAGAAAAGAATAGCAAGAGATAGTGGGGCAAAGAAAAGAGAGGATGAAGAAAAAAAAAGGAGGCAGAAGAATAGAGCTTAGGTGTAAGACAAAGCCCCAAGAGATAGTCATATCTTAATAGGGACAACAAACTGAATCAAAAGGCAAGGAACTCGAGCCCAAAAAGCCTTAAGAAACATAAGGCCCTAAATCACACTCCAAAGCCCAAAAACCTAAAGCTCCATATCCACTTTGACACTCTAAAGCCTTTCTTACCTATACTAAATCACACAAGGCCTCCCCACCCACAATACCACCCTTATATAAGTAAAAGCTCTTCTGATCTTGAGAGTTAATCTATCTTTAATAAAAGTTGTTTTTGAAACTGGGGCAAGTATATTTATAATTGTTCCTAAGGTTCTAGACTTGTATACCTGGGAATTTATTTCAAAATAGGCTTCTTCATAAATTCCTTTTGAAACCCTTGAACCAAAAGCTTGAATTCATAATGTTAAACCCAAAAAGACCTAATGGATTGATCAAGGTGTATCACATACAAAATGGACTATAATTTTAGGACCGTAGTCAAGAGTGTAATCTAGGCTGAGAGTTTGCAAAGAAGTCCTCTTTGACTGAACTAGTCATGAGTTACCTTTTTAATGATGTTTGAAATCACAAGGCCCTACCAAATGGCTAGTTATCCAGGTTAAGGGGAACATGAGAGGCCCCATGTGATTATTAAGGAAGGGTTCTTTACTTGTTAGCAAACTAAAAAAAAAAAAAAAAGATAAGAAAAGAAAAAAGAGTGGTAATGAAAAAAAAAGAAGAAGCAAAAAGTAAAAGAGAGAGAAAGTATCTTTATTTTAAGTCTATGTTGGCCCAAGTGGCCAAGTTTTCAATCCATTCTAAAAAAACAGAGAGAACAAAAAGAAAAAAAAAAGTTAAGAGTTAGGGTTTTTCTCATTCTTCCCAAAATAAAGGAAATTATCCTTAACGTCTTTTTCAACATAAATGGTTTTCACCAAAAGGGTTTTTCTGTAAATATTTTCCTCAAAATCGGGGAATGTTTTAGATAAGTTTTTATCTTAACCAGCTCTCAAATGGGCTATCCTACCTTCCACCCATTTAACTCTCCTCAAGGTTTTTAACAAACCCATAAGGCGCCTCTGTTCCTCAATTACCTTTAGCGTGCTCATAAGATCCTTCAGTTCACCAAGTTCTTTTAACAAGCCCATAGGGCACTTCTTTTTTGCAAAGATCTTGTAATAAGCTCATAGGACGCTTGATTTCTTTAAGGGAGCCCATTGTGCCCCTTTGTTCATGAAGTTTCTATTAGTGAGCCCATATGGCACTTCTCTTCATTAGTCTCTTCTAGCCAGCTCATAAGACACTCACCTTCGACCTTTAAGTGTTTAGCCAATCTTTGAAGGTATGATCTTAACTCGGTCTCTTTTCCAAATTCTTTAAGCGAACCTATAAGGTGCTTTCTGTTCACCAATTTCTCTCAAGCAAGCCCATAAGGCACTTCCTTTCACCAAGTTTTCTCTTAGCAAACCTGTAGGGTACTTCTTTTTAGATCGGTCTTAGTTTAGGGTTGCTAGTCCTTAAGAGATACTCACACCTAGGTTAGTGAGCCTAGTAAGGCACGACCGGGTTTTAGATTGATCTCAGATTAGGGTTGATAGTCCCTGAAAGATGCTTCCGCCTAAGTTAGTGAGCCTAATGAGGTATGACTAAGTTTTAAATTGATCCTAGTTTAGGGATGTTAGTCCTCGGGAGATGCTCCTATCTAAGTTAGTGAGCCTAATAAGGCACAGCCAGGTTTTAGGAACGATCCCAGTTTAAGGTTGCTAATTCCTAAGAGACGCTCTCACCTAGGTTTGTGAACCTAGTGATGCATAACCAAGTTTTAGATTGATCCCAGTTTAGGGTTGTTAATCCTCGAGAGACGCTTTTGCCTAGGTTAGTGAACCTAATAAGGCACAACCATGATCCCAATAAGAAAATGAAGGAAGAAGGGGGGAAAGAGAAGAAAAGGGAGGCAACGAAAAGGAAAAGGAAGGAAAAAGAGGCTGATGTGGCTCTAGGTTAGCCAACCCAACCAACCCCAACTTGCTACTTGTCATTACGTAATACGGGGCAGCTGACGTGGCACTCCACGTAGGTAACATGTGGCACCACATTAGCACGTCATCTAATCCCAACTTGGCATGTGTCGGGACGCATGGCGTAATCAAATCTTGACATATGGTAGTCTCTAATGTGATGAAAAAATGAGAAAACTTTGTATGCTCCTACCAAGATTTGAACCCTTGACCTCATGCTCATACCTAATACTAAGTCTAAGTGTTTATCCATTAGGCTGTTAACTTGTAAACTTTGCCACAAAGATAAAGAGACACTATTTTTTCTATTGGGATGACTTTAAAACAACTACTAGGCTATCTTAGACTCAATCTATTAAGGATTTTATGAAGAAACAAAACTTGGTCGTACCTTTCTAGGCTCACTAACTTAGGTAGGAGTGTTACTAAGGGACAAGCAATCTTACTTTGGAATTGATTTGGGGAACCTAATTGTGCCTCACTAGGCTCACTAACATAAGCAGGAGTGTCTCTTGGGGACTGTAAGCCTTAAAGCTAAGCCAAGTGATTGTAGAATTGAACTTAGAGCACAAGGTTTAGGGTGATCGGTTAAAGGATTCGATCAAACTCGAATTATAAACTATTGAGAGAAATATTAGTAAAAATGACCTCGTAAACTTAAATTTAAGAAAATAAGTAATAAAATAGGAGACTATAAAATTTTCAAATTTTAAGTATAATAATTACTAATTACCAAAAAGGTGAAAAGTGTAATGTAATAACTAATAAATTACTAGAGATAGATTATATGTATACTAAAAATCATAGAACAACCTAAATAATAATTAGGAATGTGTACATGTACCCTACATATATTTACGTGTAGATAAAAATACGCGAAATTACCTAAATTGGCCAATAACTTAGTAAATAATTAAAGAAAATTATTAATTAATTATGGAAAAAAAAAATCATAAGGGTATGGAATGATCCGAATTTGGTCGTGGCAGGTCAGGATCTAAAAAAGAAAAATTATCCAATTAGAATTAGGCAACACAAAAGCCAAAAATCAAGGAAATATGGCAATGTCATGTCTAATTAATGCATATTAATTACCAAAAACGTTTATAAATAGGGGAAAAATTCATAGAACACCTTTGGGTAGTGAGGAATTAGAGAAAAATAGAGAGACTTGAAAATTCAAGAGAAAATCCAGAAAATGAAAAACAAAAAAGAAACTGTGTAATTAAGGCTAGTGAGTCAAACCCACACCTCACTACCACTTGAGATCGAGCCACCACCACCACCCTACTCCAGACCCACCATCTAGGCCGGTCGACATACTTAGACCGGGTTTGGACGGCCAAAAAGCATCGAACCAAGTGAGTCCCATATTTGCCCTAATTTTATATAATTTCGTAAAATTAGTTATTTTGCCCAGAAAATTATGAAACTTGTTATTCTAAGGTTTTATTGTATGTAGATTTAGGGAAAAATAGTGATTTAGTTTAATAACGTCTGAAAATATAGGGTTCTTAACAAATTGAACAAAACCGAGCATAATTAGAACTAGAAATAAATAGGCTTAGGAGTGTAATTTAGAGCTCAATTTTTTTCTGTAAAATGCTTATGTGATATAGAATAGTGCTATGAAGCCATTTTTCTAAAATTAATTTTCAAAATTTTAAGTTAATTTTTAGCCCTAAAATGATAGAAAAATTAGGTAATTTTGGGTTAATTAGGTGATTAAGATACTAATTACTGAATTAGATAGTAATTAGATATTTAGGGATATTAATCTCTGATGTGGAAACCTAATCCTGGCTTTTAGAGTATTAAGTGTAGTTAATTTAGGAAATTAGGTAGTTATTGCAAGAAATTAGTAATATGTGAAATTGAAAATTAATAAATCTAAAAAAATTAGGGTTATTTAGATAATATTATAATAAAAATCAAAATAATACTAAATCTAAAATAAAATTTAATTTTAAGTAAATGTATAAAAATGTAAGATTTTCTCACATCGGGAATAAATTCGATACCTCAATTAGGAATAGCGTGTACCGAATAGTTTAGAATACTAAATTAAGACCCAATAGGATATTTGAATACTCGAGCTTAATGTGATTAATTTCAGATTAGGATTCGAGCATATTTAGGACTTGGGAATCAAAACTAGAATCTAATTTAGGATTTGAATCTTGAAATAGAGTAGAAAGAATTATTAGTATATAATAGGTATATATGGAAAAAATGAGTTAAATTATAATTTAGAATATAAATCCTTAAAGTATAAGTACTAAAAAGACCGATTTGTATTATAGGATACCCAGAGACAAATCGGCTTGCGACTAAGGGATCGAGCGATTGAAAAATTCCATGTAAGTTAAGTTATTACTTATTGTAATAAAGTACTATTAGTATGGTACTTGGAGACTTAAGATTGTATATAGTTGTGATTGTAAGTAGTTTATGCATGTGTTTGATGTATTTGAATTCGTGTTGAAATTGTGGTATAATGGATTTTGTGTTATGATTGAATTGGTGTGAATTGTTTGAAAACCTTAAATGAAATTTAATCTTATTCGACTTTAATGACCTAAAATATCATGTATTGCAACCCGTTAGGGGGTCATTAGGATTCTCCAACCAAATACAGACCCCTTCGAAAGGGATAGCGCAGGATTGCATAATGGTCCCTTCTTCATCCTCAGTCGAACTAAGTGACAAGAGAGGAGGTCGCGACAAGGGTAAAGTCAATGGTTCGAAGGTAGTCGCGGAAGGAGTAAGGTCTCCATTGTACAAGCCTAGGTTTGGTTGTGAGCTGCTGCATAACATGGAACTCCTTAACCCAGATTAGAGCGGGCAAAATTTATCTGATTTCACAACGGACCGGACTACGTTGTACGATGACACTTGATTGTTGCATTACATGAAATTAATTGATTGGTAATCTTGTTTATGCTTGTATGCATTCATGAGTCTCCAATTCAACTTATTGAGCTATAGTTACTCATACCCTTATAGATCCTTTTGCAGGTTCTGATTTCTGAACTCTTTAGGTAATATGCCGCCTTACAATTACCCAAAGGTTAGTTATTTTGAAGCTGGGGGTGTGAGGATCAATCTACTTAGTAATGATGTGTAGCTAGAGTATCCTTGTAGTTAAGGATGAAAGACTGATAGTTATTATGTAATTTAGTGAACTGTTGTGTTTATGTAAAACTTCCTGGGAAGCTCTGTAGACTTACATATAATTATACATGTTTATTAGAAATTTGTAATATTTATTATAATTGTAGTTTAACTGTTAATCGGACTGTTTACTTCAAAGTAAGGAGTCGTCGACGCCTTGTGTAGATCATGTCTATGGTAGGCACTATGAGGCCAGTTACTATCATAGAACGGTTTACACGGTGGGACTGTTGTGACTCTGCGACTTCGGAGCGTAACAAGGACTAGCAACCCTAAATTGGAATTGATCTAAAGTAGCCAATTGTGCTTCATTAGGTTCACTAACCTAGGTAAGAGCGTTTCTGGAGGACTAGTAACCTTAAACTGGGATCGATCTAAAACCTGATTGTGCCTCACTAAGCTCACTAACTGAGGCAGGAGCATCTATCGGGGATTAGCAACCCTAAACTAGGATCGATCTTAAAACCTGGTCATGCCTCACTAGGTTTACTAACCTAGGCGGAAGCGTCTCTCGAGAACTAGCAACCCTAAATTAGGATCGATCTAAAACCTGGTCATGCCTTACTAGGCTCCCTAATCTAGGGGAGAGCATCTCTCGGGGACTAGCAACCCTAATCTATGATCGATCTAAAACTCATCGTACTTTACTAGGCTTACTAACCTAAGCAGGAGTATCTTTCAAGGACTAGCGACCTTAATTTGGGATCGATCTAAAACCTAGTCGTGCCTCACTAGGTTCACTAACCTAGGCAAGAGCGTCTATCGGGGACAAGTAACCCTAAACTGGGATTAAGCCTGATTTTTCACCTCTCAGTTCTTTTATAAAATTAGATTTCCTTTAAATTCCTAAAGAGACACTAACCTAGACTACTTATGCATTTGAACTACTTTTGCATTTAGTGTTTAGCTAGCCCTTGAAGACATGATCTTAACTCAATCTCTTCACTAAGTTTCTTTTAGTAATCCTATAAGGCATTCACCAGTTTCTCTCAAGCGAGCCTATAAGGCCCTTCCCCTCTATTCACCAAGTTTCTCGTAAGTGAACCCATAGGGCACTTCCCTTTTATTCACCAAGTTCCTCTCAAGCAAGCCTATAGGGCACTTCTCTTCATCAGTTCCTTTTGGAAGGCCTATAAGACACAACATTAAAACCAAGTTTAGGGTTGGTATTCCCCAAGAGATGCTTTTGCCAAGGTTAGTGAGCTTAGTGAGGTACAACTAGGTTTTAGATCGATCCCAGTTTAGGGTTGCCAATCCTCGAGAGATGCTCCCACCAAGGTTAGTAAACCTAATGAGGTATAAACAAGTTTTAGATCGATCTTAGTTTAGGGTTGCTAGTCCCCAAGAGACACTCCCACTTAGGTTAGTGAGCCAACGTAAACGCCTAGGTTAGTGATCTTAGTGAGGCACAACTAAGCTTTAGATCGATCCCAGTTTAGGGTTACTAGTCCCCAAGAGACGCTTTCACCTAGGTTAGTGAGCTTAGTGAGGCACGACCAGGTTTTAGACTAATCCTAGTTTAGGGTTACTAGTCCCCAAGAGACGCTCTCTCCTAGGTTAGTGAACCTAGGAAAGCACGACCAAGTTCTAGATTAATCCCTATTTAGGATTGCTAGTCCTCAAGAGACACTTCCGCCTAATTTAGTAAGCTTAGTGAGGTACCACCAGGTTCTAAATCGATCCTAGTTTAGGGTTGCTAGTCTTCGAGAGACGCTACCACCTAGGTTAACGAGCCTAATAAGGCACGACTAGGTTTTAGATTGATCCTAGTTTAGGGTTGCTGATTCTTGAGAGACGCTCTCGCTTAGGTTAACAAGCCCAATGAGGTATGACCAGGTTTTAGATCGATTCCAGTTTAGGGTTGCTAGTCCCTGAGAGATACTCCCGCTTACGTTAACGAGCCTAGTAAGGCATGATCGGGTTCTTGATCGATCCCAATTTAGGATTACTAGTCCTCGTGAAATACAACTAAGTTCTAGATCGACCCCAATTTAAGGTTGCTGGTCCTCGAGAGATGCTCCCGCTTATGTTAGTGAGTCTAGTATAATATGACCAGGTTTTAGATCGATCCTAGTTTGGGATTGCTAATCCCAAGAGACGCTCTCACTTAGGTTTGTGAGCTTAGCGAGACACAACCAAGTTCCCCAAATCAATTCTAAAGTAGGATTGCTTGTCCCTTTGAGACACTTCTACTTGGGTTAGTAAGCTTAGAGAGGTACGACCAGGTTTTGTTTCTTTACAAAATCCCCAATAGATCGATATAGGATAGCTAAATAGTTATTTTAAAGTCATTCTATAGGCAAAAATAGTATCTCTTCGTCTTTGTGGTAAAGTTTTGTTGAAACTTCGCCACAAAAAGGGATGGTTGTAAATACCCAATTTTTGCCTTCCTTTGTTTTATTTTATTTTATTTTATTTTTATTTCCTTAATAGGTCCTAAATTAGGGAAAATACAAAAAATAGGAAATTGAAGAAAACCCAAAAAATAAAGAAATTTTGAAAAAAATAAGAGTTTTAGAAAAACCAAAAAAAAAAACAAAAATAAGAAAATTGGAAAAATATAAAAAATAAGAAGTCTAGAGAGAAACCCAAAAAAAAAAAAGAAATTTAGAAAATAAAATTTGAAAAAAGTTAGAAAATTGAAAAAATTACAAGAAATAGAAAATTTGAAAAAATAGAAGATTTTAGGGAATTCAGGAAATTACATTGTAATAAAATAGATTTTTAAATTTTAAAATAAATTTAGAAGTGAGAACCATTAAGCTTGGGCTTAGATTTGAATTTAGCCTAGGCTGACCTAGTCTATATGTGCAATTTAATTGCACGTGTGGAAAAGGTACAAGCTAACGGCTTAACGGATAAAGTATTGGGTATGAGCATGAGGTTAAAGGTTCGAATCTTGGTGGGAGTGTACAAAGTTTTTTCATTTTTTCATCACATTAGGGACTGCTACATGGTGGGATTTGATTGCAACACGTGTCCCGACATGTGGCAAGTTGGGATTAGACAATTTATTGACGTGGCGCCACGTAGCATGCTACGTCAGTTACTACATGTCACGTGATGACACATGGCAAGTCGGGGTTGGTTGGATCGGCTGACGTAGAGCCACATCAACCCCTTTTTCCTTCCATTTCCTTTTCTTTCCCTCCCTTTTCATCTCTTTCCCCCTTCTTCCTTCATTTTCTCCAAATTTTCTGTGCATTTCCTCCTAGGGCAGCCAATTTTGACACAATTTTTGAACCTCTGTTTGTTGTAATTTCACCAAATCAATGGAAAAATTGCAAACTAAGCACAACCTAGTTTCGTTTTCAATCTAAATCCCATCCACATTCATCCATTAACATAATCAAATTGAGCTCCCAAGTTTGGAAAAAAACTTAAGTTTCGAATATTTGAATTCACACCCAAATCACCATTAAAGGACTTTTCGAGATTATACCAACTAAAATCACTATAAATTGGACTCTCTCGATCATATACAAATACACACTAGCTGTTGAATCAACTCACAAGCTCTCTCTCTCCTCAAATCACTCTCTCTCTTCGAGTCTCTCCCTCTCAACACTTTTAGCCAAGCTCACCACCACGGCTAAGACCCCTATCACTCAAGCTCCAGAACCCAACCACCCTCTACCACCACCATGGTTCCTAGCTACTTAACCAAACAACCACCATTGAACCCCTCCCTTTCGAACCACCACCTCCAACTCTCTTTGACTCAAACCAACCCTACGGTTGAACTCCCCATGACTTAAAACCCCACACCATACTCCCCTTTCAACTCCTGCAACACCCGATGACATCACCCAAACACCACCGCCAGCCACCGTACCCAAAGACCATCCAAATCACCCCTAAATCTTGCGACACTCTTTCTACCCCCCATATCCTCATTCTAAAGCTCATGAAACTCCTCTTCCCTCTTCAATTCGGTAGCTAAACCAAGCAAAATCAACCTTTGCTGATGTTGCCATTAATGATCTAACGACCTGACTCAAATCTGCGTAACTCGACCTAACGACCCAAGACCGACCCTTAGTCTGACCTATAACTCGAATTTGCGTACTAACTTGGATTCTGACCCACGACCTGATCTACGTCCACTTCTTGGTTCGATTCTCCTTGGATTATTATTATTATTTTTATTTTTATTTACTTATTTATTTGTTTTGGTGTAAATGTAATAAAAAAAAAGAAAGAAAGAAGAAAAATGAAAGAAAAAGAAAAATAAAAAAAGGAAAAGAGAAAGTAGTTTGTTTATTTTATTTTTTAGTCTAATAGATTAAATAAAATAGAGTGAAAAAATAAAACAGAAAAATTAAAAAATATATAAATAAATATAAATAAGCAAATAAGTTAATGAATAAAGTTAATTGTTTTCTCTTAAACACTTAGAAAAATCAAGTTTTCAGGAATAATAAAAAGTAAATGGGCCGTTTACAATTTAGGGCATTTTAGAATTTTCCTAAAATAAAAATAAATAAATAATCCAATTTTGGACCTTCTCTTTTAAGCATTTTCTTAAATAAATCAAATTGAACTAAAAATGTAAACTCTACATGTTTTCAAAATTAAAATCAACTTAACCCGCTAAAGTTTTACAAAAAGAATCACGTATGTCTAATCCCGAATAGCGAGTACGCAGGAACCTACGAAACAACGATAAAAATACAAAAATGAACTAATTTTCTTTTTTTTTTTTAAGTTTATATTACTTAATTTATTCAATTAGAGTAATTAACAGTTGAGTCTTACCTTGTGAAATTAAAAGATGATTTTTAAGATTAATTTTAAATTTGAAAAATTAATGGTACCCATAAAGGTTTAAAAATTATAACCTTCGGATCCAGATCTCTTATTTTAAAACCGTTTTACAAAAATCGATTTTTATCGAAAGACCGGTAGCTATGTTATAATCAATCCACTCAATTGGTTATAACTTAACTCTTTTTCCTAACTTTAGTCAGGTGACGACTCCAAGATGTTTTCAACCTATAAAAAACGATTTTTTTTAAACCCTAGTCAAGGATTAATATTGAATGGGTAAGGGTTTAATATTAATCGGTTATAAGAAAATCTAATTTAAAAAGAACTGGGAAGATAAAAAACCAGGCTCAATATGAGGAATGTATACACCAAAAATTAGCTCAAAATAATAGCATTTATTATTTTTGAAAATTCATACAATATTAGTTAGAAATAGGCTTGTTCTCGAGGAACCTATATAAGAGTTTCTAATTTTAAAAATATGGTTTGATATTTTGATTCTACATGCAAACATATTTAGAGAAACCAAATTTCATAATTTTTGGAAATTGTTTGATATTTTTAATAAAAATAGCAACTTGTAAGTGAAAATCGTGCGTTTTCAATTCTTTGGCTACTGAAGCTCCACCGACAGCAAGGCTAGGTCAGCTGAAACCACTACTATGTCAAACCTTAGACCTCCAATAGCCACCATGTCAGGTCTTCATTTAGTACTCAAACCAAATTCCCTTTAGATTTTCTATTCTTTTTCCTATTTTTTCTTTATTGAGAAATTTCTAGCTCTAGAGAAGATTTCTTAATGATTGAGCTATAAAAATGAATGTAAAATGATACTTCACCTTTACTTATAAGCAGTTGGGTTAGTGGAATGGGAAAAGTAAGTCAATGTGTCCTAATTTTGGTCAAAAGAGGTATAATATCCTATTATTTTGTGTTTCTTTACAACTAGCTTTTAGAATTTTATTTTTTTTTAACAACATCAGAAGTTTGCCATGTCCCACTCTAGACTTTTTAGGTATGTGTCCTATTTTTTATAATTTTTTACAATTTTTAGCTAATTAATGGGTATTTTTAGTAGTGTATTTACATATCAATTACATATAACACATATAGCATAATTATACAATTACACTACATAGTATTTGACTTCCAAAATTATTTTTATAAATTAAATAATTTATCTCTAAGGTTTTACAGCCATTCGAAACTATAATTTTCAAGTTTTGATAATTATCAAATTCATTTGGTAAAAATACGTTTCATTAAAATTAAATATTCTCAATACTTTATTTTAAGAAATTAACCTTACTAAAATTTCTCATCCAACTTTTATAACCTCATATTAAAAATTAACTTAAGTCGAACAGCTAATCTAGGAAGTCCTAAATTGTACTAAACGCCTTAATCTAAATCGATACTAAGTAGTTAGGGTCTTCTTACACAACTAGACTTGTTTCTCATGCTTTCCTTAATAGGTTTATTTCATTATTTTTCTTAGCTATACTCTGTAAATCTTATGTATAGGAAAAGTAATCACAGTCCTGGGTCCCAAGTAGTAGGTTAAAGACCGGGGTCTCACATTATACTCCTCTTATAAAAAGTTTCATCCTTGAAACTTGATAAGAATCGGCTTATGACTATCTCTAAGTTGAGGCCGACCTATCACAAGCCAACACCAACCTATTAGAAACTAAAGCGAACCTGCTATAACTCGAGGCTGAAGCACTTGAAGCATTTAACTTCATGGGCCTTGGTGTTAAGTACCTTTTCCTTCTTTACTTTCTTTACCTTCTTTGTCTCAACTTGGTCAGGTTGGCTAGGCTCTCCTTTCTCCATCCTCTTTTCTATCCTTTTCTCTCGACATACCTCTCAGGCTCAAGGCTACTCAATCCCTGATTGTGTTTGTATCTTAGTACATAATATCCATTCACATTCACTGTCAAAATCTTCATTTGTGGCTTGAGTCCCACTGTGAACACTCGTAAGCTGTATCAAAACTTTCACAATCTAGGCCATTCGAGCTCTGAATTAATACTGAGCTTCCGTTGTATGACTCTAACTTCAATATCACATTACAATCATCAACTATTGTTAAGGGTAAAATCCTTCTATATTCACTTTTGTATCCTGATCTCAAATTTATCAACTCAAAAACTTTCTACTTTAACTTTCGTATCTTATTACTTTCTCCATCTTGTACTTAACTTGTTCAACATAAGCCTAATATAGTTAGTTATGAACATCCCTTACTTCATCTTCTATTATAGTCTCTACTTGTCTTATTCTTTACAGCCCCTTTTCGTTTAGGTCATTCTTTCATTACTACTAGTGTACCACTGTTACTATGTTATTCTTGTCTAGATACCACAACCATCACACTGATATCCATGATTTTATCCTTCATTACTATTCAACGATTGTCTCATATCAAAGCTAACATGCATCTATATAATCCCTTATTACTATCTAAACTAGTATTTTCACTTGGTTCTCAAAACTATTGTATTCTAGATTTTTCCTTAGAGATATATATTCTTGCAGTTGCGGTTCACTTTGAATTCTTTGAATTATCTTTTGATTGAGCTTCTAAATTAATTATTCTTGCATTCTTAGTCTCATTTTCATTTTCTTCCTTTACATTCATGCTTGATATCAATTATAGCTTACTCTATTACTGTAGCTTTCGAATCGCGTTATATTGTTCATCTTATAACTTAGCTCTGTAACCATTCAAATGTTATTGTTAACCTATCCTTTATCTTGTTTTTTTTTTTTTTGTATTACTCACTCTTAAATTTCACTTATGGTCATTGAGGTATTAGTCTCCTACATGCCACCAATATTTTCTTCCATTTATACTTTTCTACTCACAATGATTAAACATTTGTTTCTTCATGCAGCTTAGCGTAAGGTCAACAAAAGTAAATTTAGCGAATCTTAACTTTCCTCCATCTTTGATTCAAATGAGATGGTAAAAAAATTTAGATCAACTTAACTCGACTCAACTCAATAAAAATGAATATGACACCTGACGAACAGATTCATCAAGGAAAGAGATACTAACATGAACTCATTTCTTGACAAAACTTGACATGATAGAATGCATTTAAAGGATTAACATGATAAGAGGATGAACAAATGAGAAATTGAATTGTTGTAGATTTGCCATTCCTCTATTAGTCTGCCCATGTTAATTGCTCATATGAAGGATACTTCTCACCTCATATCTCTTTTGTACATCTACCTCGTTAGAGCTTCTTTCTTGATAGTGTTTATCAATTATTGCCATTTGATCACTGCTTTAACTCTCCCAGTATCTACAGAATCTCCTTTCTAAATACAACTCATTCAAGGAAAAAAAAATTCTTACCCAATCCAGAAATTTGACTTCTTCAATCTAACCTACTACTGATCATTACTTAACTTCTATAATGTCATCTACAAATATTCCATATACTCTTTGTTAATTGTTGAGTAAATCAAAATACTACATGTAAATATTACAACAAGTTTCTTCTAACATAATTGGTATGTTTGTGATTCTCCAATTTTGTGAATATACACTATGCATTACTAATCTAAATGACATCATTTGGAATTCATAATGTCCGTATCATACCATGGACATAGAACCTTCCTTCATCTTAATTCGAAATTGATAACATTCCAACTTGAAGTTGCTTTAGAAAAACATACCCCCTTCTTATAATTAATCAAACAATTCATGAATTTAGAATTGAAGATATTTATTTCGAATAGTCACTTTATTTATTAAACCGTCTTCATAACGCCATATACATATTTCCGCTTTCAATTAATATAGGTGTCCTTTGCAAAGAATTTCTTGCATGTATAAATCTCTTATCCAATAGTTTTTTGAAGCCACTCCTTTAGCATCTAAGGTCCCATTTGCAACATCTAATATAAGACTCTAGCTATAAATTTGGTTTCTAGGCTAACTTAACCATAAAGTTTAATTTTTCAGGATTAAGTTACACTAAGCAAATCTTCATAAATACATTTAGGCATTTATATACTTCTAGTAGATCCGGCATTTGTTGATACTTTCCTTAGTGTCTAACTTGCGAGTATCCGCAAAACTTCTAAACACCTACCCTTACTAACTTTTCTCCTAGATTCCACTTTAATTAGAATTTACAGCATTTTCGGGTTAGCATCCTTTCTCCAATGTAAATTTTGATAGACAGTCATAATCCCAGTCACCTTAAATCATTTTCCATCCATAAACTTCTAACATGCAAGAAATGAACATCTCAATATCAATGTTGCAATTGCATTTCATTCATGTGTATGTGCGTATATATATATAGTGTACGATAATTATACATTATTCTTATGATTATCAATCAATTCTTTTGTTCATAGAACTTTGAATTCTAAATAAATGAGTTCAACTTACATGTCAATTGTTACCTCAAAATTAGGAATCTTAATACTTGTCTATCATAAATTCTACTATGACTTTATCTTCAACTTCTAAAATCATCGTGTAGTCATCATAATAATATTCTTCCATCTTTAGCACAATTCCCTTCATTAATTAACATGTCTTTTATGATAAGTATTTGAACAACCAGAATAGTTTTACTAAGTTCCTTCCTTAGTTTGGACTTATCTCAGTATGTGACCGGTATATATATATTGCATCAACTCATAATTCACACTCTTATTTTAAGTCTCATTTATACTTCCTTCCTTTAACTCAAATAGTCCTTATGCTATCTCTGTCTAAATACCACCATAGAAATATTCTAATCTAACTTACTATTGAACACCTATTGAGTAATCCTTCTTTCTAATTGCCCAACTCTCAAGTTTTCCTTACTAATACAACTAGCTTCAGTATGATTATACTATAAGCTAATCTTTGATATTAGGAAATTTCTGGGGTTCAAAACTTTGCCCTCTTTGACTAACAAATGTCTGTTAATGTGACTTATTCATCTTATCTTAAGATACCATATTGTTTGGTGAATTTAAATAGTCTTCCATCTCCTTGGGATTTATTATTACTCTATTTTACCTCTTCAAACCTTCTATCTCTTCTAGTTCTTTCTGTAACAAGATACTAGATCATTATTCCTTACTATTGTATCATAATGAATGTGCTAGTGAGTAACGGTTCCATAAGGTTCACTTCCTATGGAGGTCAATGTATATCATGTCTAGATTGATCTTAGGGTAGCAAAGAAATTTACAATAAAGAGTCTTGATTCTCTTCAAATTTTTCGCTATAATTTCCATTTTCTACATCAGTCGTTACCCAATCCACCATTGTTATCTTTACAGTACCCGTATACATATCTAGTCATAAATTCATTTAACAATCTAACTTGAATCCCTTTATACAATTCAAGGCTCAATGAGTCCTTGCTTTTAGGCATAGATATCATGTCATGAAATTATTATATCCACCACAATATACATATAAAATTCCACTTCACTCATGTCTACTTATGGACTCTAGGGAAAAAAGTATTAAACTCGTTATTCATTTGACTAAAGACTTATAAATTTACAACCTAAGTATGGCATCATTTTATATTAAACATTACAGATTTTACAACCATCTTTGCATACAAAGAACTTACAAGACCAATCTCTAAAGCACATTTGATTCTTTTACATCTTTGGCTTCTAGATACATAAAAAGTTTAGAGCATATACATATAACCAAAGGAATGCAAATTCATCAGGAGGTACAACAATATCTACCAAAGGATTAGCAAAATATTTGCACATATGAACAATGAACATAGGATCAAACTTTAACGTCCCAGCAATACAAAACCAACTACCATAGTATATCCATCATTCGAGTTAGCAATAGCAACCATTCTTTTAGAAGAATTCCACCAGATTTATCTTCCAGTTAAACCATTGTCATTTCCACTTGTTGATTCAGTACTTAGCTATATTTTCTTAGGAAAATAAAAAATAGTAATTATTTCATATACCTTACCATTATCAGACTCCTCAATCCATTATTAACTATCATCTTCTATACCGCATTCCCTTTTGTACAGGGTTTGCTTTTAAGTTAGGTTCTGATTCATTTCGAATTGGCTTGTAACTATCCCCTTCATTAATTTATTCTTCTTCATAATTATCTTCTACACTATACTTTATTTCACTCTTAACTATTACTATCTCATATTTATACTGAACACTAAGCTAATATCATCTTAGAATTCTATAGGTTACCAATTCACTTATGGTTCATTAGGCAACTAGTTTAGGGTGAGATTGTTTTAGCTCTAAAGGTATTTCTATACCTACTCAAATTGATTTAGGAAAATATAGGAACTAGTTAATAATACCTCGAGCATAACATCTAAAAATACATGATTAAAGATATGCAAGGGGGCTTTGGCCAATAGGCTAGCTCGTTTAACCTACTTTTTAAACGAATTTGGGCTAAGGTTTTTTGGCCCGTTTAAAAGCGGGTCAAATGAGCTTGGCCAATTTAACCCGCAAGCTAAAGTGGGGCAGTTTGAGTTAGCCCATTTAATACATTTATACCTTTGACTCACAGGATAGCCCATTTAACCTACTTTTTAAATGGATTAAGGCCAAAGTTTTTTAGCTAATTTAAAAGTGGGGCCAAAGTGGGTTATGCCAGGTTAGCCCATTTAACCCGTTTGCACACCTTTATACATGATAGGTTAATCGAAATATGAGTAGTACTAAAAGGTATGATCTCTCTCTTTTGCCATTACTAAAAGTATCTTACTAGCATTATCTAAGCCGTAATTCCCTTCACTTTCTAATTATCTCTACCCAAAGGCAGTTATTACAATATATTTATTATCCTAAAGACTCAAATTTATCTTCGTTAAGGTCCATGAATCTCATTAACTACAACATATTCCATCAATAGACTAGTCAATAGTCCAATCCACAATCTTAAACATATCCTAATTAACTATTTTTAACAATAACCTTTATATCGCTATTCTGTACTTATAACGGCCCGAACCCGGGATGCTATAGCCTGCCATGTATCCCTAACCTCTACTGACGCGTTAAGCATCTGAGAACCTATAACTTGTGTAAATTCCACAATTAATTGTAAATCTACCAACTCTCAAACTAAATAATCTCCTCAATTTACAACTATAAGTGGCATAATAAACCATTCAATCCCCTAAGCACAATAAATACCCGACATAACCTATACAACTAAATAAAGAGCTCATTGCTCAACATAACTTAAGCCTAGCAATTACACGTATCTCAACCCACCACCAAAGTAGTAATAGTCCTCATCCTCAATTAGTGGCCGTATCATACGTCATCATAAATGCTCCACGTAAACCTATAATTGAAAAACAGTAATCTTCGTAAGGTGAGTCAATGCCTAGTATAGGATACCATAGACATGCATATGAAACATAGGTAATAAGTCAAGCACACATACAAGTATCATCATAAATGCAATAAACAACCAATTTTAAATCTTATCATTTAAGTCTACAAACAGCGCAGTCTCAGTGTCCTGAGACTTAGGGTTACTTATGACCCTAACACATACAATATAGAATTACTATATAGGTATTAGTGTTAGGTACTTCCCAACACTCAAGTACCAAAACCATCATAAATCTACCTGGATCCTTTCAATGTGGGACTCTACCGGGGATAGTGTTGCACATAGATCACTAGGTGCCTCGTTAACACCACTAGACCCGATCAATGGGTGGTCAAAGGCAAGCAAAATCAGCAAAACAATTAAGTCCAAGTTTCAATTTAGTTTGGTTTATATATACTAGCCTAACACGCACATCCAAAAAACATGTATCCCGTATCTAGTACTCCTATCTCAATGAGGTCTAACACCATGAGACTCTTAACACCTGATTACAAATACAATACTAGATTTAAAACTCAATTTGTTAATCCTTAACTCAACTCAACACTCTTCTGCTTTTATTTAATCCTTTGCCTCAACGTTTGAGTCTCCAAACTCCACTCCACATATCTTTTCAATTCCTTCCATACACTTTTCAACATCCTATAATATATACACATTACCCTCATATACATACACGAACATCACATATTAAATACATTATTTCATATTATAC
The DNA here is from genome assembly GCA_024138015.1 of Lumnitzera littorea. Classification (NCBI taxonomy): domain Eukaryota; kingdom Viridiplantae; phylum Streptophyta; class Magnoliopsida; order Myrtales; family Combretaceae; genus Lumnitzera; species Lumnitzera littorea. The sequence goes on along the minus strand of JAMXBB010000001.1, from coordinate 15,765,276 downwards.
ATACATTTAATATATATACGTAACAATCATAATATATATTATATATAACATAATATATAACCATTTAATATAATATAATACAATAACTATATATGACAATAACTATATAATATAATATAACTCTCTCTCTCTCTCTCTCATACTATCCTCATCTCTCTTACTCTCGTCTCTCCTCTCATCTCTCATTACTTCCCCTACACTCATCCACACATACGCGTTCTACATACACACAAACACATCCTCATGCTGATTGCATACATATACATCAAATACATGACATATATACATTGATCGACATGCACATACAGCATACACCACTCAACACACATACCTATACAACACACACAAAGACATAATTGTGCAACACATACACAGTCTCATACTCATATATAACGCGTATACCTCGATATTGTATTGTATACCCCGATACCGTACGCTCCAACATTGGCTTAGTAACACCAACAATATGCAATTTACGCTGTAACCATATCTCCATCGTTCCCATCCACCTCATCAACGACCTTTACTAAACCTATACCAAAACAATAAAACTAAGAATTCTTTAAAGAAAAAAGGCAAGAACAATACTTACATGTAATACTTGATAAGAAACACCCTAGACTCAAAATATAAATGCTTGAAGCTGTAAAAATGAAAATCTTTATGATTTTTATGACAATTTCTTGAAGAAACGCGAATTTATATGTTAAATAGACGAAAGACTTACTCAAAATTGATGTATCTTTGCATTTTCTTGAAGATTCATCAATTTTCTTGTGCCATAGCCCCTAAATCCGAATTTTGGCTTTGAGTTTGAGAGGGGTTTTATACGATTTCTAAGCTAGAAAGGTATTGTTTATTATTGTTGTTGTGAGATAAAAGAAATACGAGAGAAGTGAGAGATATTATAGGTAAAGAGGAGATTAAATTTTCCTGGACTATACTAACTATGGCATTTGATGTCTAATTATACGTCATATCGATGTCTAAATCTTTTCTCCTGATTATATTGTCCTTGCTATCTCTAGTTAATTACAAACTATACCCATGTCTTTAAGCTTTTATTATATTATTATATTCTTTCCATTATTTTATTTCTAAAATTTATTATTATTATTATTAAATAACCTCTTTTCCTTTTTTTTTTTTTACTGGGTATTACAATACTAGATAGGAGACTCATTACTATTTCACTTGAATTACTCTAACTAACTATCAATCCTTAATACGACCCCATAAATGAATTTAATATTAATTAACGTTCATCTTAGTTCATTGTTATATTCCCTTCTTATTCTATAATTTATAATACAATCCTCTACTACCCACTTACTACTACATACTCTAAATGCGCTCCTATAATATCTACTTATTGTAATTAGGATACTTTAAAGTGAGTTCACTAGAACTATACTCTGATACTAACTTAGAATTGTTATTCCTTGAAGTTGTAGAGTCGTAACAGTCTTATTATATAAATTATTCTAGGATAGAAGTTGACTTCGAATCGCTATCTTAGACTTGATTTACATAAGGCGTCCACAACTAACATGCTTTAAAATAAACATTTCACAAATTAAATAGATTATTTGCCTATGGAAGTCTAAAAAACATATACTAAGATTCAAATATTCCGAGTAATGTTTACATGATTTAATAACCCAATTATACTTAAGTAGTACATAACTTGATATTAAAAGATTTAATAATATGACTTGAAACTTTAAAAGTGCAACTGATCTTTAGTTTTATATCTTCACTCTCTTAAGATCTAGAAGTTGCTAGCTTTAAGGTGGTTATAATACCGCTTCTTAGCTAATACCTGCAATAACATTTATAGGGATGTGAGAAGCCATTGGGACAAAGACATAAGACTATACATCAAGTACAAGCAAGGTTTTTAGATAAATATTTAAATGCAATGCAATAAATAAATGCTATCACACAACGTTATTCGGTTTATCGTGAGATTAAAAAAATTAAATCTGCTTTAATCCAATTGATGAGTTTAGCACACATTCAACAGCTTACGACCAGACCCAAACTTATACAATGGAGACACCGCTCTTCCCGTGATTACCATTGAACCATCGCCTTCATTCTTGCCATAACCTTCTCTCTTATCAATTAGTTCAACTAAGGATGAAAAATGGACTATTATGCTTCAACACTATCCCTTTTGAAGGCATCAGTATTTGGTCAAAGAATCCGAAATGTCTCTCGTAATGGGTTGCAATGCATGACTGAATCCTTCTAATTTTGTTTCTAATTCAGCCTTTTAATTAGGTTCTAATTCAGCTCCTAATTTCATTTGTTCAAAAATCTCAAAAACTCTTTCTAACATATTTCATAGAGTTTGTCTAACTTTAACTCAAGTCAAAATGTATCTAATTCAGTTTCTAATCAATCCCTTAGTATACTAATAGACAATTTGGTTCTGATTTTGCTCCTAAATTAGCTTTTAATTTGGCTTCTCATTACAGTTTTACACATAAGTCCTAGAAACTCCCTCGATCTATTTTGTAATGTTCGACTAACTCTATTTTAGATATTGTACGTCTTAAATTTAGTTGTTAGTCAATTCCCTAGTTTACCCTATACACTTAATTTCTGATATAAGGGTACTTCATATTTTAGCACAAACATTCATATGTTTGGTTCACAATTAGATTCAAAATTCATTGTATAGCTTATTTCCACTTCAGTTTGAACTAAACCAAGACCAATAAAGTGCTCTTCAAATACAATAGTAGATATAACTCCCTCTTGCTACAATGTCAATTATATAAATTTATTTTATATTTTCATATTTGACAAAATATGCATAAATGCTAGGAAATATATAATACTTAGTATCTAAGCTCCATTAAAGCTATGAAAAATATATTATACTCGGTAAATTATGGTTGTTATATTATAATCATGAAATGTACTAAGATAATTTAATATATATTATTTTTTGAAATATTGATTTTAGGTCCAACTTTACTAAAAATTAGCTTAAATTAAGTAAATTACCAAACAAAATTATAAGATTCGAACTAAATATTTCCAAAATCATGACTAAGCCTTAGAAATAATTAAAAATCAGATTCATTAAGGAATTCAATTAAAAACCTATTATTTTTTTCATATGAAAAACAGGCTAAATTCAATAAAATAATTTTAATAAATATTAAATTATAGTTTATCAAAAGTTCTTTTTATTTAAATTAAATATATCACATGAGGAATATTTATACTGAAAATTTGCTCGAAATAACATCATTTACTATTTTTTAAAAACTTATTTAGTGTAATATTATCTTGAAAATTGAACTTTATGATTAAGTTAGCTTAAGAACCAAATTTATAGCTGGAGTCTTGCATTGAGTGTTGCAAATGAGACCTTAGAAGCTAAGAAGTAGCTTCAAAGAACTATTGGATAAGGGATTTACACGTGCAAGTAATTCTTCATGAAGGACAACTGTGTTGTTTGAAGAAGAAAAGATATAGTGTGCTATGAAGATGAGATGATAAATAAAGTGACTATTAAAAATAAGTATCTTCAACTTTGAATTTAGAAATTGTTTGATTAATTATCAAATATAATTGTGCTTTACTAAAACGACTTCATATTAAAATGATATCAATTTTGGATTAAGTTAAAAAAAGTATGCAAAACTGTGCCCAAGACATGATACAATACTATGAATTCCCAATGGTGTCTTTTAGATTAGGTAATGCATTAGCTGTATTCGTGGAATTGGAGATTCATATGCATACCAACTGTGTTAAAAGAAACTTATTGTGATATCTATAGTTAGTATTCTAATTTACTCAACAATTAAGAAAGAGTATATAAAACATTTATAGATGACATTATAGAAGCTAAGTAATAATAAGTAGTGTGTTCAATTAAGGAAGTGAAATTTTTGGATTTGGATAAGATTTCTTCCTTGAATGAGTTATCTTTAGAAAAGAGATTTTGTTGATACTGGAAATGTTAAAGCAATGGTCAAATGGAGATAATTAATAAACACTATCAGGAAAGAAGTTCGAAGGAGGTAACTAGATGTACAAGAAAGGTATGAGGTAAAAGTATCCTTCATATGAGCAATTGTAATAGGTAGTCCAATAGAGGAATGGCAAATCCATAATTATCAAATTTCTTGTTTTTTGAATCTCTTATTATACCAACCCTGTAAGTGTATTTTGTCATATTGAGTCTTGTTAAGTAACGAGTTCTTGTCAATACCTTTATTAATGAATTTATTGGTCATGAGTCATATTCATTCTTATTGAGTCGAGTTGAGTTAAATTGAGTTGATCCAAATTATCAACCATCTTATTTGAATCTAAGATGGAGGAAAGTCAAGATTTGCCAAATTTATTTCTGTTATTCTTATGTTAAGCTGTAAACAAATAAAAAATTATGGCAACAACATAGTTTTTGCAAGTAAAAGAGTATAAATGAAAGAAAAGATTGTTGACAAGAGTTAGACTAAGAACCATTGATTATCATAAGTAAAACCTAGGAATCAGTAAAACAAAAAGCAAAATAAAGGGTAAACTAACAAGAGAATTTATAAGGCTATGGGGCAAAGTTATAAGATGGACAATATAATACGACTAAAGGACTATAGTAATGGAGTAAGATATGATTAATATCAAAGTACGAAACAAAAAGGTACAAAAAAAAGAAAAAGAAAAAGAAAAATGGGATCAAGAATTTAAGAATAATCAATTCAAAAGCTCAATTAGAGGAAAATTCGGAATCTTAATTAGAAAATAATTCAAAAGATACGCAATAGATTGTAAATTCAATAATATGTATATCTCCTCCTAAGCAAGATTTGGAATATAAAAGTTTCAAGGATAAAACTATTTGTAAGGTGGATGGAATGCGAAACCTTGCAAAAACTGAGTATCAACTCACAATTGGATTTGTTTATAAACACTTCATAAAATTCAAGGTAATCGCATAAGCTAACTAATTGAATCCAAATTTTATGACAAAGCTAAAAATATTAATAAAAATAACCCTATAAGTTTGGATTTAAGAAAATAAACATATTTCACCCGTTATTTATCAAAAATATGTAAAATGAGTTTTAATAATTAATAAATTATTAGAAATAAATTTTATGTATACTAAAAATCATAAAATAACTTAAATAATATTTAAGAGTATTTATTTATACTAGATATCAATTTATGTGTAAGTATAAATACCTAACATTACTTAAAATAGATATTTATACTAAATAAAAATAGAAAAATCAATAAAAAATTCAATAAAATGGTGGATTATTTTGGAATGAGGCATAGCTTGCTAGGAGATGGTTTGGCAAAAAGAAAAAGAGTGAGAAGGACATGTAATTAAAGCAAGATGTAGGATTATGGACACTTGGAAAAAGAAAATCATCAACCGACCTCTACCTTCTCTTGTAAATTAAGAACACCCTTCCAAAAATCATTTTATCATTTGGGAAAAATATGGAGGGTCTTGTAAGGTTGAGAGAATAGTAGTAGGAAATAATACAAAATTTGAAATAATTAAGGCTAAATTAGGGAACTAATATCAAACCCAAATTTGGGAGCAAGAGGCCGCTACCACCTGATAGAGAAGGCAGTACCCCTTACCGCCGACGAGGCCACCATCATCCAATGCCGGTTAGTTATCCAAATCTATCGATTTTGCTAAATTCTCCAAAAATAGAAATTTTCACTTAAAAATTATGGAAAAAAAATTATTTCAATATATTTTTTATGTAGTTTTAGGGAAAAAATAATATTTTGTTTAAATTAAGTCCTGAAGTACATTATTCTTAACAAATCGCTAAAACTCAAGTTGATTTTGCTATTGTTTTCAAAAGTCTTATTGATGTTGTTTTAGGTCCAAAATTTTTCTATAAAACATCTATATGTATATTAGATTACCATGAAAAGCTTTTTATAAAAACTATTTTTCATATTTTTATTTGAATCTTAAGCCCTAAAATCATATTAAAATAACTATTTATCAATATATATTTAGTAATTTTTCAAGCAATTGATCTAGAATTTGATTTGGAGTGAATTCCGTTATTTTATAATGTTGAGTGGTGAGTTTGATGGTCTTAGGAACATCGGATTTGAATATTATTGATTTAAGGTGTATATATATTTAATATGCGAAGTATTCAAATGTGGGAGTAAAGTGGAGTTAATTCAAATTAAAATGAAAATAGGCTATGTGATGAATTATGAATCTGATTGTGAATCAAACTTATGAGTGTCCTCGGATTAGTAGTTGATTTAGAACATAGATCAGGAACTAAGCATTGATGAATTAGAGAGTTGACTAAAAACTAAATAAAAGACTTAGCATACCTAAAACATAGTTAGATGAGCTTTATAGAATGAATTGGGGGGAGTTTCTTAGACTTATATGTAAAACTACAACCAAAAGCTAATTCAAAAGCTAAATTAGAACAAAGGTGAATACTAGCAAACTAGGAAGTTGATCAGAAACTAATTAGATACTATATTTATTCGAATTAAAGTTAGTCAAACTCTATGGGATAGTTTAGGAGTCATTTATAAGATTTTAGTGTCAAATGAAACCAGGAGCTAAATCAGAAGATCAATTAAAGACTGGTTGTATAGAGTGAATGGGAATAAGATTAGTGTATAATTCAAAAGACTTTTATGCTTATAACATGGTTAGATGAGCTTAGAGGCTGGATTAGTGGATGATTTTAGGCTTATGAATAAAGCTATAATTAGAGGTTGAATCAGAGGCTAAATTAGAAGCTGAATTAGAAACTAATGAAATACAAATCTAACTACAAGAGACTTAAACTTGAATAATTAGATATAATAAAACCCTGAATTGAAGATAAAAATAAGAGTTACAAAATAAAGCCTATATATAGTGGTTATATGAATACTAAAACGACTTTTGTATTATAGGGACTATTGGTGAAGGCTTGTGTAAGTCGTACCATAACTAAGCATGTACGACGTTCAAGTAAGTTTAGGATCAATACGTAATTGTATTTCAAAGTATTGTTTTATAGCACTTGGAGACTTAAGATTATATTTAGTTATGCTTATAGGTAGTTTGTTTATGCACATGCTTGTATGTGGGTGCTTCTAAATTTAGTTGTGTGCCATTGACTTGCTATTTTGGTTTGTAATTGGTTGAATTACTTGATATTGATTAGTTGCCTTAAGTTAGGCTTAATGATATACGACTTATAATTTTAACCGACCATGCATTCAATCCATTAAAGGAAACATTTAGGACTATCTGACCAAATACTGATGCCTTAGAAAGGGATAGCGTTAGAGCATAATGGTTCTTTGTTCATCTTTAGTTGAACTAAGTGATAAGAGAGAAGGTCACAGCAAGGGTGAAGGCAGTGATTCAAAGGTAGTCGTAGAAGAAGCGGTGTCTCCATTGCATAAGTCTAGGTTTGGTCATAAGTTGTTGAATGTACGCTAAACTCCTCAACCCAAATTATAGCGGGTATAATTTATCTAATCTCTTAATAGACCAAATAATGTTTTGAGATAGCATTCATCTGTTTCATTGCATTTAAATAACTAGTTGATAGCCCTACCTGTGCTTGATATATGGTCTTATGTCTTTGTCCCAACTTACTGAGCAGTTGGTTCTTCATATCCCTAAAAGTGTTATTGCAAGTGCCAGTTAAGAAGCGACATTATAACCACCTTGAAGTTAGCAACTGCTGAATATTGGGGAATGAGGATATAAGACTGATGATTAATTATATTTTTGAAGTTTAGTTCTTGTTCTAGAATAATCTAATATCAAATTATGTATTACTTAAGTAGGATTAAGTTATTGAATCATGTAAATATTACTTAGAATATTTGAATCCTTTTATATGTTTTTCATACTTCCACAGGCAAATAACATGTTTAATTTGTGAATAGTTTACTCTAAAGCAAGCCAGTTATGAATGGCTTGTGTAGATTAGGTATAAGATAGTAGCTATAAAGTTAACTTCTATCCTAAAATGGTTTATATGGTAGGACTGTTGCGACTCTGCTGTTTCAAGGCGTGACGCTTAGTACATTTGAGAATTGACAATGCATAGGCTAATTATGATTGGCGCTCTCTCTATTACAAAACAAAGGTGTATCACTTGTCAAGCATCAATTTAGATCACTACCCGTTACACCTTGCTAACTACCCCCAACTTCAAATAAGTGCATGGAATGAAAGTCCTTTCCATTTGTAGCCCATATGGGTTAAACATCCTAATTTCAAGCGATTTATTGCTATATACTGGACCCTCTCTAAAGACAAGGGGGGCTTAAGAACCTTATTGTCAAACTTTAGAAATGGAATAAAGAAGTGTTTGGCTTAGTCCATATAAAGAAGAAACTATTGCAACAAAAGATCGAAAACCTTCTACAAAGAATTGGTAGTAACTCGAACTAAAGTTTGTTAGATAGAGAAAACTTCTTGTAGGAAGCCCAAAAGGTAGTCTTAGATCAAGAGGAGAAGCTCTAGGTTGCCAAAGCATAAGTGAAATGGATTATTGATGGTGAGCACAACACAAAGTTCTTTCATGCTACCACATTAGCAAGGAGAGCTAAAGGATGAATTGCTAAACTGTTTGATGAATGTAATAATTGGATCATTGAACATGTGAATTCGGAGGTTATGACCACCTGCTACTTCTCTAACTTTTTTAGTACAAAGAGGATTTTTTCAAAGCCAAGGTCGCCTGCTTGGCCACCTACATGGAATTAGTTTAGCCTTGATGAAATTACTAGCTTGATAAAAGATGTAACTCGAGCAAAAGTCAAAATAGCTATGTGGAGCATCACAAATAACAAAGCGCTTAGGGTAGATGGCTTGCATTCACAACTTCATAAAGAGTGTTGGGAGGCAATAGGCAAGTTTGTCTACCAAATCATTGAAGACATATAGAGGAATGAAGTAGTGCCTAAGGAAATAAACCAAATTCTCCTGGTCCTAATTGCCAAGAAAGATGGAGCAAATCTGCTTAAGAACTATTGATCCATAAGCCTATGTATGATGCTATACAAAACCTTAGGGAAAAAATTTAGTATACCTCCTCAAACTACACCTTCAACACCTCATTAGCATAGAATAATTGAGCTTTGTACCCGAGAGATCAATAAGAGATAATGTCATTTCCTTTCAATAACTGCTCCATTCCCTAAATCTAAGAAAAAGTGGAATCTTCATGGATGATGATAAAATTAGATCTTTAAAAGGCATATGATAGATTAGAATGGGACTATATTCGAATGTAATTATTTGTTTTAAGTTCTTGGAAAAATGGATTAACATAACAACAAGCTCCTTTGGAGTGCTATTCAATGGATCATGTTGAAGGAATTTTACCTAAGTAAGGAAGTAAGGCAAGGAGATCTAATGTCCTCACATATCTCTATCCTTGCCATGGAAGTATTAAGCCGTTATATTAAAGAACTTATTAATACTAGTACTCGGAAGCCTATTAAGTTAAAGGTTTATAACGTGGTGATTTCTCATATGTTTTTCATAGATGACTTAGTACTCATAGGTGGAGCGATACTGGAAAATCTCAAGTTATGCATTGAGTCATAAATGCATTCAAAATCATGATAGGTCAAAAAGTTAATTACAATAAATCATGTGCCTTGTTCTCAAAAAATACACCCACAGCATATAAAGAATAAATTTGTAATATATTCGGCATAAACTTAAACTTTGAACTAAGGAAATATCTCAGGGTACCAGGTACTATAGGCTGAAGAATTAAATCAGCAGACTTATCTTTCTTATTGGAGAAAACTGTCTAATTTGGAAAGTAAAGCTTTTGAGCGTACCAATAAGGAAACTCCTTATGGCATCAACTCTGGAAAGTATTAGCAAATACTACTTCCAAATGATCTCGATGCCAAAGAAAATTTGCAATTAGTTAAAGCAAATATATTAAGATTTTTTACGGGGCAGTAAAGGAGGAGATAAGAAAGTGCATTTGATCTCATGGGGGCAAATTAAGCAACTAAAAGAGGATTGAGGTTTTAGGCTTCTTGACTTACAACGGTGAAACAAAGAAAACTTTGTTAAATTAGCATGGAGTCTTCAAAAGTAGAAGTTATTATTGACAGGCCTGATGAGGATAAAGTACCATAGGGGAAATGAAGGTTTCGAAAAGAAAAATGGTTTGGTTACTTACAAATTCTTGAAACAACAAATGCATTGGCTTAAGGACAGAGTGATTGTCCCTCCTTGGAAAGTTGGATTAGTAAGTTTCTGGTTAGGTTGTTAGTCTAAATCTAAAAGAATGAATTGATGGATTTTTAGACCGATGCTTAGAGATGCATAAAAACATACGATAATGGAAGCCTAGAATTGTATGGGGGAGTGGGATGAAGAGAAAATTTGATACTCGATTAACATGTCGATAGCAACTAAGTTGGGAACTTTTGATCTACACCTACAATCGAGAGACAAGCAAGAAGTTGTTGAAGAGAAGGTGTGGCCACATGATGCCAATGAAGAGGTTTAAGTTAAAACAGTTTACAAAATGATGTACAATAAGGAAGGAAGCCATCAATGGGAAGAGAATTAGGACTGGGTATGGCATATGCCTATGATCTTACAAATTTAGCACCATCTTTGGCCTATTACACAAAATGGATTGCCAACAAAAGAAAATTTAATAAAATGAGGGATTCCCATGGACCAAAATTACATGTTTTATAGAAATGAGGTGGAAACCCAACAACACTTGCTCTTAGATTGCCTAGTGGTTAGAAGAATACAGTAATGGTTGGGATGGGGTAATCTATCAAGCAACAACCAACATGTTCGCTTCGTTGACTAGATCCGAGGAAACACATGAGTTAAGAATATACCATGAAGTAGTGGCATTTGTCCATAAGTGACATTGTTTCTTTTTTCTCTCTAAGTATTTGGCGAGAAAGGAATGAACATATTTTCAAAAAAGGAAACGACAGCCAAAGCTGGATGAATTAGTAAGAAAGGAAGCATATGAATAGTAGGCAATAAACAGCCAAGCGAAGAAACACTTAACAAACATGAAACTTCCTATAGTTTGGAGTAAACCATGTAGAGGGTGGATAAAACTTAATTGTGATGCTGTTGTGGATAAGAGAGGAGTTAAGGCAGCAGTAGTTGCTATTAGACATGACAGCGAAGGGAAAATCCTAAGTGATTTCTAAAAAAAGCTAATGGGACTAACACCAATAGAAGTTAAGCTATGGGCCATTGTTTATGCGATCTAGTTAGTGAATGAAAATAATTGGAATAACTTAATTGTTGAGTTAGATTACTCTCATGTCATTGATCTTATTAAACACAGTTATTGCACGAATGATCAAATTCACCTATAGTCAAGTCTTGTATCACTTTGCTATGGAAATTCACTAATATCAAAATTTTGTAAGATCGCTCATAATGCAAACCAACTGGTGGATACCTTTGTAAAGGAAGGCCTTGAGTAAAAAGTAAATAATGTGTTCTCTTTTTGTTTCCCTTTGGTTATTGTTGATTTTGTTGTTGTATACTCTGAAATGGACTAGAGTAATGTTTGGATATGGTAGTCTAATTGTGATGTCAAACAGCTAGGATGACTTTGTTCTTTTGGATGTTTTGTTGGTTAACCTTTTCCCATATTTGGACATTTTGAAGTTAGTTTAAATATTCAATTTACCCCCCAAAAAAAAAAAAAGAATCCTCATAATGGACCATTTTAACTTTTACTAGTTATGCAATTTTAAGTTCGTAATAGGACATGGAAAATTAATTTAATTTAGGTTCTCAAATAAATAAATGTATAAAATTAGGTTCTTAGATCAATAAATGTCTCAAATGTGTGCATATACACACACACATGTATATATATATGCATATATATCTATATTTATATTATTTAAGCCCCAAAGAGTAACCATCACATTTAAAATTATTATTTAGACCCCAAAACAAATGTTATATAATAAAAAAACCATCACTGAACTAAATTTTAAAATTATACAATGTTTTATAAGATGAGTAAATTTGTTAACTAACTAAATTTTCTTTCCTCACTTCCCATTAATTTCTTTCTCTCCTCCATTAATCTCTCTTCCAACCCTACTAATTTTTCAATGTAACTGTTTGATTGAAAACACAATCTCTCTCCTTCATTTTTTTTCTCTCTTTTACTTTTTTACGTTTCAATACACACTAATTCAATATGATCTCTCTCTCTCTCTCCCTGCTCAAAGAACCAAAAAAAGCCAAGACAATGGGTAATTTCTTATTAAAATCTTTTCTTCCTTTAAATTGTTGATGTGTTCAATACTTTTTTTTTTTTTTCATGAACAATTGTTTATTTTTTCTCTTTCTTTTCTCACTTTTTTTCTCTCTCCCCCTGCTCAAAGAACCAAAAGAAAGCCAAGACAATGGGTAATTTCTTATTAAAATCTTTTCTTCCTTTAAATTGTTGATGTGTTCAATAGTTTTTTTTTTTTTTTATGAACAATTGTTTATTTTTTCTCTTTCTTTTCTCACTTTTTTTTTTGTTTTATATTATTGAAAGGATAATACCCATTTTGCGAAATTTCAAAAAGATGCTAACTTTAGGGTTTTATTGTTAAATTAGTTGAAATTTTTTTTATTGTTTTGGTACTAAGAAATCCCTGCCCATTTATGATGTGAACTTTTATTGAAACTTTTTAATTATTTTGGTACTAAGATGTTTCAAATGATAGATTTTCATGTGTGAATCTTGCCCATTTTCCTTAGCTCAAGTTTTTGTTGAAGTGAAAAGATCGTGTTTGATGTAATTTATTAAGTTTATGTTGGATTTTCTTTTATTCAATTAGTGAAAGATTTACTTTTCTCTTGCCTAGAAGATGGGTTTTGATAGCCACTAGAATGTAAGTGGTGGTTTTTGTACATTTTGCAAATTTTGGAAAAAAAAAAAAAAAAGAAGTGAAATTTAGGGTTTTGTTGTTAAATTGGTTGAAAATTTTTAATTATTTTGAAGCGAAGATGTTCCATGCAGTAGATTTCCATGCATAAATATCGCCATTTTTCTTGAAGTAAAGTGAAAATATGTGTAAATTATTAAGTTTATGTTTGATTTTCTTCTATTTAGTTAGTGAAATATTTACTTTTCTCTTGCCTGGAAGATGGGTTTCATACCTACTAAAATGTAAGTAGTAGTTTTTGCCCATTTTGCCAAATTTGAAAAGATGTGAACTTTAGGCTTTTGTTGTTAAATTAGTTGAAAAATTTTAATTATTGTGGTTCAAAGATGTTCCTTATGGTAGATTCCCATGTGTAAATATTGTCAATTTCCCTAAGCTTTATTTTTTCTTAAAGTAAAGTGAAAAGATCATGTTTTAACATAGAGGGTTTCCTAATCATATGTGTTGATTAAGTTGTTTGAAATGTGTTTATTGAAGGTTAAGGGTTGAGGAGTTTTGCAAAATTAGGAAGAGGTGATATGAAAATTGAGTAGATTCAAATTTTGGATTGTGTTTCATAAACCACAGATTCATATTCATAAATGGTTATTCAATTTCAAAACCAAGTCAAGATCATCTTTCAGCATTAGTCTCATCTTCTCTTATATTTATGCCAATAGTTCTAGTTTGTCTCCATGCAATTAAACATATACTTTAATATATATATATATATATATATTTTATGTAGGCTCAATGACAATTAGTTGACGCTTATGTTCTTTAATAGAATTTCAAAGCTCCATGACTAAGGTAAATTTATCTTTATGTTGTTTTGTATCTTTGTTTCTATTTTTTTCCCAATTTCCATTTCCTATCCTATTTTTCAGTTTTTTTTTTTCACAAATATGGATCTTTGAGTTGAAATTAATTATAAAAACATAAAGATAGTTGATTATTTTTAACTTAAAGCCAATTCCACGTGGAGCGACTTAACAATCTCGATGGCCCCATTAATTCTCTAAGCTTTTAAGCAATTCTTCATTGATAAATCACACATAAAAAGTACAGAAATGTGAATAGGACATACAACTAGCAAGGAATAAGAAACAACCCAAGTGGTGTTAGATGTCTATGTTTTAACACTAATCAATGACTATATTTTTTTGGTTTAGTGTTATTTATTATCTTTTTACATCTTAGTATCATACCTTTTTAATTTAGAGATTATTTTGTGATTGTGCCAATGGGATTCCTCCTTTTGTTTTCTTGTAGACACCTCATTTTTGCTCTCTTTTATTTTTTTATAATTTTTAGAATAAGGTAAAAGGTCCTAATTTAGGAAAAAATACCAAAAAAAATGATAAGAAATTTAGAAAAATACAAAAAAAATAGAAAATTAAGGAAAATAAAAAAAATAAGAAATTTAGAAACATACAAAAAAATAGAAAATAAAAAAAAACTCAAAAATAAGAGACTTAGTAGAAATACACAAAATATATATATATAATGAAAAGTTTAGACAAAAAGTACAAAATAAGTAAAAACTTAGAGAAAATATAAAATTAGAAAACTTACGAAATTTTAAATAAAAAAGTTAAAAAATAAAAAGGAGAGGATCAAACTAGGTTTGAAACTTGATCCATATATTTATCGAATAACGCCTATGGCCTTATGCAAAATTTGGCATAGCAAAGCAGGGGGGTATATTGGGCATGCCCCATATTTTTTATATCATATGCGTGCACACATGTCACACTCGCCATAGTTCTTCTTTTACATTTTTTCAAGATTTTCAACTCTTTCCTTCTCTTGTATGTTTGGTTTAGGGTCATTTTTTACTCTATTTATTACATGATTTCATTAAAGTAATGGTAAAATTGTAGAGTACACTTGACATACTTTGAATTAGGATCAAAAAATCGTCCAAATTCATTCATTTATGCTACCTAAATCAAGCTTGAAGATTAAAAAAAATTGATTTTGGGTTAATGGTCATCAATGGAGATTTTTGAAATTTTCGAGCTTTTTAAACTTAATCAATGATGGATTAGTATAAATAAGAGTCTTTAGTTCATTCCCAAAGACACAAAAAACCTTTGAAACACTCTAGATAAGCAAAAATTGAAACTTTCTCTCTCTCTCTCTCTACGATAGCATTCTCCATGGCACTTTCGAACAAAAACCACGACCACTACGAGCTTTAACACCTCTAAAATACCAAGAATGCAACTTTTATTGTAGTCACCCATATCTAACCATAACCACCCCCCAAACAACCACCAAACATTAAGGCACCAAGCCTACCCCTACCTCCCCACTCTAAAGTTCAATCCAAAACACACAAAAAACCTCTCAACCTCTCTATTCAACATCTAGATTGGCCCAAATTAACCTGACAAAGCTGCTGTTGAAGAGGTGCTTGGAGTTGCCTAAGCCGACTCGATCTGTTATATTTTTATTTATATTTATTTATTTTATTACTCATGTATTTATAATAAATAAAAAAAATAAAAAAAAGAAAGAGAAAAAGAGAAGAGCTCAAGTTTGTCCTTTTTTTTCTTTTTTCTTTTTAATTTTGTTTGCAGTTGAGATTTAAATAGAAAGAAATAATGATAAATAATAACAATAATAATAATAATAGGTTAGTGAATAAAAAAAAAAAACCATTTTACCACTTAGAAAATCAGTTTTCTAAAATAAAATAAAAAAGAAACGATCCTTTTTCAAATTAGGACCTTTTTTAGAATTTTCCCAAAAATAAAAACACTAAATTAAGACCCTTTTCTCTAAGGTGTTTTTCTTAAATAAAATTAAATGGTTAAAGAACTTAAAGTTGACCATTTTTAGAATTAAAAGAAATGAACATATCTAAAGTTTTATAAACGAATTATAAAAGTCTGATCTTAAATAGCGGATACGTAAGCACAAATACATACGGAGCAACTTAAAATACAAAAAAAAAATTATTTTCCCCCTTTAGTAGATATTTCTTTAAATTCTTATTTTTTATAAATAGGTATAATTTCAATTATCGCTTATAAATAAACATTATTGAAAAAGTATTTGAAAAGTAAAATTAAATTCGGAAAGTTACTAGTGGCACACATAAAGGATTAATAAGATAACCCCTAAATCCAGATCTTTTATAAAATTGGTTTTATCTAAAGATCGATAGTTAAATTATAACTAATTCACTCAATTAGTTATTTAGTTATAATTTAACTCTTTTTCTCGACTCTAATCGAGTGGCGACTCCAAAATATTTTCAAAGTTAAAAGAATCGGTTTACTTTAAATCCTAGTCGAGGGCTAGTATTAAATGAGTAGGATTTAATATTGATTGGTTTAAAAAAGACTAATTTATAAAAAACCTAGAGAAAAACCTCAACAATTATCCCTAATGCTTTATTCATCCAAACCTCTTTATCTAAACATCATCTTACTTATGTATAGATAGTCATTACTTCAATTCTATTTTTTTTTTTTTCCTTTTTTGTTTTCAAGTAAGTATTGTTTTATGTTTTGAGTATAAGAACCGGAGAGGAAGCTTCATTTCATAAAGCTTTCTAAATTGTTTTGAAGGTTTAATTTGTTTCCTTTATATTTACTTTTTCTTAATTAAAAGTATGTCTTATAATTGTAATACAGTATTCAAGATCATCAAATACTTTTCTTCTAAATTGTTGCTAAATCATTGAATTGTGATATTGTGTTAAATTGAAATATAAAGGTGCTAAATAGAAGTGATATAAGGATTTATTCATTTGTTATGGAGAAAGTTATTTGGTTGTTCTTTATACTTTAGAGGAAAGAATGTATTGCTAAGCATCATCTAACAAGCTATTGGATCTTGTTAATATTGTTGATAAAGTATTAATTTCCTTATTCAATATTCTAGGTAATTTATTGCAATATATGAAGTAGCTTAGATCAATTGATTTTGGTTTGTCAAATATGAGCATGCATTATAAGCTCTCATTTGATTGTATTTAATGCAGTGATTTTTAATGATTTTTCTTGAAATTTCGGTTTATTTTAAGAAAATGATACTTAGTTGAGTAAAATTTTGATTTATATATTTTGGAACATCCTTTAGAAAAAAAAAAAAAGAGAAAATAGAAATAAGTTTTACTCAATTTAGAATTAAATCGAGAAAGTTATGAAGTTTGGAAATGACATAAGCAACAATATAACTATATCCGTTGTAGGGAAGATGAGTAATGCACAGTTTGTGACACAACTTGGGAGACACGACCATGTCCCAAGTTGTGTCAATAGTAGATTTGAAAAAGATTTGTAAAGAATTCATGAATTTTTGGGGATATGACTATGTCACTAAGTCATGTCATTTATAGTGAAGGGTGAAAAACACATGCATTATAAAAGGGAGCCTTAGGGAACTTTTGACACACTTTTTCATTTGACCTTTATAGAGACTCAAAGGTAGGAATGCACAAGAGAGCGATATACTCTAAAATTCAAGATTCAAGAAACTTTATTAGTTTTCATGGGTTTTTTTTTTTTTTTAGTGTTTTCATTAGATTTTATTGAAGATTTCTCTTTTGCTACGATTAGTGAGTAGTTTCCTTATACTTAGGTTTTGTGGAACCCAGAATTGGTATGTGATGTTGAGTTTATTAGATCTAATGAAGATATTTATTTCTTTGATTCAATTATGTGTTCTTGATTGCTTTAAATTGATATTTACGAAGGTATTAATTTAAAATATGATATTGTGCAAGAAAATTGAAAAATTACTTAAATGATTAGATCTAGACATAACTAATGAAGGCATAATTGATGAAAATTGTTGCCAATTTAGAGAAAAATTGCAAAATCTTTCCAGATCTCGATCATTATCTTTAAGAGAATTTGTTGTTCTTTGATGTGATCTTTAATTATGTTATGAGAAAGTTACTAATTTTAGTAGAAAATTCTTGGTCAAAGAACTTAGAGATTTAATTAAATTATTTTTGCAAAAGTCATATACATAATTGTAGGGGAAGGAAGATCTAAATGTTAAATTTCCCAATTGCTTTCTTGTTAATTTCTTTAGTTAAGTCTTGGTTATATGTTAATTTAGTTAATAACAGTAATTTAGATTTTTTTTTTTAGTTTTTTGAATTTGAATTTTATCAGTTAGGTAATAAAGAAATAGTTACTATTAGTAATCATAGTCCTCATGGGAACGATATCTATTTTTCAAATAACTATACTACTATCGATAGGTATACTTATCTTAGATTAATGTATATATTTAGAAGGAGGTTAGACTTTTAAAAATTACAGAGATTTACTCTCCTTGAAAATTCAAGTAAAGTTTATTATTTCAATAGCTATATGTTTTATTTATATCAATTCTCTTTATTTGTTTTTTGTTTTTCCAATACAAATGGGCATGCCTTATTTCTCATGATACATTTTCTGTTTCTTTGTATGAAAGGAGAAATATGGAATTTCAGATAATTTTTACTTATTAAAAACTTCCCCAATATACATATTAGATTTGTTACACTATTGTTTTATATAATTTTATTATGATTCTTTTGGCATAATTTTTGGTATCACGATGAATAAGGCTTACTATTTCTCTAAACTCTATTAATTTTTGTAATTTTTTAGGAGAAGTGCAAGTTCCAAAACTTCAAAAGAAATCAACAAATGGATTATAGTAGATTATGGATTTCCATTTATGTATTTACTATTTTTATTTAAAGCTCCATTTACTACATTACATATATATTGCATTTTAATTATGCTATGTTATACATTATAATTATACTATACTATATTATACCTTCTAATTACACATATATATACTACATTATACCTTGTAATTACATGTACATATATTACATTACAAATTCTAATCGCACACACATATACTACATTACAAATTCTAATTTTACTATAATTACATACACAAATACTACATTATACATTCTAATTACACACACATATACTACAATATACATGCATGCACTAATTATACTATAATTACATGCAATTTTTTTCCCCTTTTCCCAATTATATACATTATATATAATATATATTATTTTTTTCTTCCATTTCCTAATTATGCATATACATGTTGGAAAAATGCGAAACAATCATATATACTCACAAAACCCGACATTCAATTGCTAATATCATATAATTTATTATAAGAAAAGTCAGTTTAGAGAAAAAATTACCTTTATACACACAAATTTTTTTTTAGAGAGACAAAGAGGTCGAAATGATGCAAACATCCTATAATGAAGAGAATGTTTATAGTAAGTTCAAATAAGTAATCAACACTTCGAAAAGTTCAAATAAGGGATTAATGTTTCACAAATCAATTCAAATAAGAGATTTATAATAACTAATCTATAAAATTGTTTAAATCATTTTGTAAAATATTAATCTCTTATTTGAACTCTTATAAACGTTGATCTCTTATTTGAACTACTCATAAACGCTAATCCTCTCCATTGTAATTCTCTCATTCAAGTAGGTATCAAAACTCATATTCAAGGCAAGAGGAAAGTAAATCTTCCACTAATTAAATAGAAGAAAATCATATATAAACTTAATAAATCACATAAAACACAATCTTTTCACTTCAACAAAAACTCAAGCTAAAGAAAATGGGCAAGATTTACACATGAAAATCTATCATTCGAAACATCTTAGTACCAAAATATTTGAAATTTTTTAACTAAAGTTCACATTGTAAAATGGGCAAGGATTTCTTGATATGAAAATAATAAAAAAAAATTCAACTAATTTAACAATAAAATCTAAAGTTAGCATCTTTTTGAAAATTTGCAAAATACGCATTACCTTTTCAACAATATAAAACGAAAAAAAAAAAAGGTAACAAAAGAAAGAGAAAAAATAGACAACTATTTGGATTTCATGAAAAAGAAATAACTATGAAACACATCAACAATTGAAAATAAGAAAATATTTTAGTAAGAAATTACCTACTATATTAGTTTTCTTTTAGTTCTTTAAGTGGAGAGAGATAAAGCTGTGGAAAAAATCAATCAAATTGTATTGAATTAGTGTGTACTGAAATGCATAAAAGTGAAAGAAAGAGACTGAAAAATTAGAAGAGAGAGGTTATATTATCAAACAAACAGTTACACTGAGAAATTAATGGGGTTAGGAGAAAGATTAACAGACGAGAGAGAAATTAATGGGAAGTGAGAAATATAAGGAAAGAAAATTTAGTGAGCCAACAAATTTTTATAATTTTAAAAATTTAGTTTAGTGACAGCCTTTATATATATATTATATATATATAATATTTGGTTTGGAGCTTAAATAATAATTTTAAATGTGATGGTTAAAAAAAAACCCCTTGAAGCTTAAATAATATAGATAAATTACGAAAATAATATAATAGATAGTATGTATAAAGTATCTTTAAATATAATATACTACATACCTATAATGTTAAAGAGGAGAACATATTTTGATGCCTTAGATATGAAAATAATAACTTTTCTATATTATTTTACCAAATCAACCCCACATATATAAGGTTAGTATAAAATAACTTCCCATCTTTCTATTAAATAATTGCCTATTAATAATTTCCTACCTCTTTACTAAAAAATTAACACCGTAAAACAATCATCTACTTATTAGCACCTCAAGCACCTCTATTGTTAAATATATCACTATATTGACATTATCATATGCGCTATAGGGGTACACCTACTTGTATAGATATTAAATAGATATATATATATATATATATAATGTACATAATGTAATACATACATACATATGAGTATCCTAATATTTAATTATAATACATTATGTGATACATATTATTTCAATATATTTATTGACATACATACATATATATATATATAGTAAAACAATAATGCTTGAAAGAGATGCAAAAATGGTATAACGGAGAATATATAAGTAGGTTTATTAAAGAAAGAGAGAGATGATAGATATCTTTAATGTAGAAGGCGGGGGTAGGTGGTTTGCAAAATTAGTGGGGAAGCAATTACATAATCACTAGTTGTGAAAAGAATTCATGGAAATAGAAGGGGGAGAAATTTCCTATTATTTGAAGAAACTATTATGTTGTTTAAGAAATTACATGCTTGAAGCTAAAAAGAAGAGGGAAAGAGCAATTAGGTATTTTGCAAAAAAAATTTACCTTAGTGCCCCACTTATTATAATTTGGTAAATATATCCCTTATTAAATTAATTAATGATTGATATAAGTATTGGAAAAAATTGGAAAAATAACTTGTTTTAAAGGATTAAATTGCAATTATAATATAGCAGCTGCACAAAACACTTAGGGTTTAAATAATATAGATATATATTATTAAATGAGGCATGCATGTATTATAAACAAAATAAAATATTGTAGCAAGCATTTCTAAATTATATATGAAGACATATTTTATAATATATAACACATTATATTATATCCATATACTATGGATCAAATAATGTTATGTAATTTGTGTGTATTATACTGCATATACTACATCAATATTAGTACAGATTACTAAAAAATTAATTGAATTGTGAATGTAACAGTGTAAGATCATAAACTTGATTTTTTTCCTAAGACGGTTCGATTCATAGTTTATCAATTACATCGATTCATAGTTCAATTTGAATTAGATGAAGCAGACAGATAAATTAGAACTGAATTAAATAACAATTGATTTTCTTGCCACAAATAAAATATATAATTGATTACATTTTTGCTGAATTTCTTTAAAATCTTTGAAACATTAGCATTATTATTGGCATTCTTCATTTGCTTGTTTGAATTTCCTACTAACCAACTATTTTTCCCTTTGAGAGCATCATCAAATTTATTGGTAGACTTTTATTAAGGTTCATAGATAAATAGAATGATAGCATAGAAAATTAGGCTGACATTTATAAATCAACGAAAATGAATTATGAAGTTCAGGTTTCTTTATTAAGGCACATCAAATTTATCTAAAAGCGAAAACAATTTCCATATTTTCAAGTATTATCTTATAGGAAAAACATTGAACATTAGAAAATATCTTCCCAAGGAAGAAAAGATTTCAATTCGAAGAAGTGGGAGATACTTCCATTTTGTTGGTCAGTGAGATCATTAATTTTGACTTCAACCACTATTAACACTTTTTATTATCATTCTTACATTTTTTTCTAACTATTTTCTAAATGAAAAGGGTCTCTTTTTTAGTAACACCCTTTAACTTTGAGATAGCTACAATCTTAATAATTTTACTTTAAAAAATATTGGTAAAATTTTAAATTTTCTTATTGGTCTGATAATCATGGTTCCACTCGTGATTCGAATTGAACCATATCATATTTCTTTAATTCAAAAAAAATTAATGAATTAAAATATATGTTTGATTTCAATCTTATTTAAAAAAAAAAGCTATAATATATAGCTCTAAATGGCAAATTGTACCTCCTAAATACTAGGACATATGTTATACTATATATATGGCAAAATTACTTATCAAAGGATGAATTATTTGTTTAAGCTTAAATAGATGATGCAAGGATTTAATAAGGTAAATAGGAGATAATGTTAGTAAAAGTGGTACAAATAGAAGATATCGTTATGTGATTGCTATAACTCCATTAGAAGTCCCTAATGTGACACACACCAAAGTAACATCCATTTGAGCACTTATATGTATCAAATTTGCAAGAGTAATATGCATCCTCTACTTGTACTACTTTTAGTAATGTTCATATTCTCTTATATCATTATATTATTTCATCTTCTAGTTGAACTTGTACTAATTTTTCATCCTATCTTATGGGAATTCTCCCTAAAATAAGTACATATATTCATTATAGTACATTAGTATGTCATCAAAGACTATGGGTACATTTGACAAATATGAGTTTATACTCATTTCATCCTATATTGAATATACTTCATCCAATTAACCTCCTATAATAGGATTGTGATTCTTTGCCTATTGAGAAACATAGGAAAGGAAGCTTGGTTTTGCTCTCGGTTCCATTTCATTTCATACAACTTCATTCCAAACTATTTTTACATATCAAATGTGATATTATCAAATCTCAAATTTCATGATTATTCCTACCTTGTCAAATAGTTAATACTTATTTATAATCATCTAGTTAGTAGTTAGTGATTAATTTAGTAATATTTATATAATTAAAATGTGATTAAAATAACATTTAACTAAAAATAGTGCACTGATGAGTTATAGTTCAACATTAATTTATTATAATCAATAGTATTTAAGCATAATATCGACTAGCTATATGATTACAGTAATGAAGAGTAAATTAGAGTTACAAACAAAGGCAATTTTGTCATTTCACCAAATGGGTAGATTTGAAATTTTAATGTTTATAAATAATACTTGAAATAAGATCTCAATGGTACAAATAGACATTGAAATCAAATAGGACATGAGAACAATATCACTATTAAAAGTGAGTCTAAAAGTAGGGGTATCAAATAGTAAGTTTGTAACATACATATATTGAATATAAGTAATTGACTAAATGAATTATGTATGTCCACTAGGTTTACTTGAACACGTTGAATGAGAAGATTGCTTAAGCCTACTAGGTACCCCTACCTCATTAATATATGATTACAAGCGGCTACAATGGCATACATCACTCATTGTTGTCTATATATCTATACATATTCACTTATTATGAATGTCATAGAAGGATTCTTAACTAAGCTACTAAAATAAAGATGGGATTGGCTATAGAAGTAATGTTTATTATTGCATCTTCATCTTGAGTGATTGAATGTGGAGTGTGTGAAGCATAATAGTACTAGTATGCAAAGTGGATGTGGGAAGTTGTATTTATACAAATGGATATTGTGACTTAAGCCATGTTTATGCTTAAATTTGCTATCACCTATCACCTTACTCATGCATTTATGTGAGGTATTTAATAGATTCCAAATAAAGGTAAGAGTGTTAATTGAAATCACTTAATTAGATGAAGTTTTTATTATTGCACGATATAATTTGTAGCATGATCCTTATATTGGCCTAGTTAAGTTTGCAGCAAGCTAAGGGGTTACTCAATAATAGTTTGTGGCATGACTCCCATTGTTAGTCTTCTTAAGTTTGTGGCATGATTATATAAGTCAACCTGGTTTAGGTTATGAGAAGTAAAAACACACTTAATGAATAATCTCTAACAAAACAAAGCAAGTATCGAGTGACTATTACCGAATGAATAAGCAAAGAATTTGTGACGATTAAATACTTAGGTAGTTCGAGATTGGTTGAAAGCTAGAATGCTAAAGTAAGTTATCACCAATGGTAATAGGAAGAGACTAAGACTAGTGAACAAAAAGTGCATGATATCTCTTATGCTTTGTATTCTACATGATATGGAGATATTATGGTACTTATATGTTATGATACTTATTTTTCTAGTATCAAGATACTATGACATTAAGCCAATTTTTTCTTGTTGTATCCACTTAGTTCTAAATAAGTTAAGGGTTTGATTTTTCTGACCTCATATATAGAAGATGACCGTAAAGAAGGTGACTTTTTGTGTAAGATGGATTTTCTTAAATACTTTTCTTACTGTTTATCACTTCTCAAAACTTTATTATCAAACAACGCATGTGCTCCATACGTTTAAGCCCCATTTAAAATATAATTAGTCGCACGATGTTACAATTGCGCTTACTTTCGTCAAAATCTTACTACTAGCTAGGTTTCATTTTGATACTCTGGGTTTGTTGAAGTATTAAGACGTGGATTAGTCGATATCAATGCCGTTTGAATTGTTTTGGTTGCATGTAGTAATAAAATGTGGATAGGTGGACATCAAAGCCAAATGTCTCCAGTTAGAAGATGCTATCACATCACTTTCGACGGTTCCACCGAAGCGAGCCTTAAATCCGCCTACTTTTCATGTGAGTTCTTCTACTTCACCTGACAACTACGAATATCACATGATTCATAGTAGGAGGACTCCATTTTACTATGGCTGTCAAAGACATAATAGTTGACATAACTACTACGCAACGTCCAAACCTCTTTAAAGCCATTGAATATTATTCGAATTGTACCAGCGATTAGTTTGGCCGCAAGACACTGTACCATCATGTGAGACCGATTTCCGCTATCATCTTGCCTACCTTCTACTCCTACCACTACAACAAAGACAAATACAAAAATGCATACTATGAACACGTTTTACAAAAACGGCATGTTAATGAATCGGGCTAATTCAAAATCCTGTCCATAAAAAGTGCAATTAAATCGCTGTTTGTCCCAACCGAGCATCGAGTCAAAATTAATGGGTCACATAGTTGAAACAAGAGAAGGAAAAACGCGGTAGTTATTTAAGCATAATGAATGGCGGTGAACTGTCATGGTACAATCATAATTAAGAAGGAGAAGTTAGAAGAAGAATCACACGAACCGAAATACCAAGTAGTTAAAAAACGCTGCTTCTCGTATTTTCACGTATTAAAATTTTATTAATATTTACATACCGTTAATTTATTCACATAATACATTAGTAATATTATAATTTTTATTTATTAAGGTAATTGTGAATTCAAATCACCATAGATACTTTCATGTATTAAAATTTTATTAATATTTACGTATTATTCATCTATTCATACTGTATATTAATAACATTAAAATTTTCATTTATTAAGATGATGGCAAATCCCAATTGTGATCTTTTGTTTTTTTTAACTTTTCATGCCAATTCAAAATGCACCTATTCAAGTGGCATATTAATAACATTATAATTTTCATTTATTAAGGTGATTGCAAATCCCAATTGTGATCTTCTTCTTCTTCTTCTTCTTCTTTTTTTTTAACTTTTCATGCGAATTCAAATTGCGCATCTGCTTATCGAAATGATTCAATCCATAATTATACATGGTTAATCACAGTTAAGATAATCATGTCTACAAATTTGACAAATTCAATCCAGGGATAACCTATATGTAAGGAAGACAGTTCATATTTTGTTCAAAGTGCTCCAAGGGCCGCAAACGAATTTCCGCATGCCGCCATGAAATAAACTTAAAATGACATGAAAATAATTTCTCAGAAAGTACAAGAGTGTGATGAAGTGAAACGTCCGAGTGAGATAAAGAATTTATTGGATAATATATACTACGTATAAAGATACTCATTACTAATTAAATTTGAATATATAAAATAATAGTGAATGAATACTTAAAAATCCATTATTAATATTATCACACGTTTTTAAATATGATTAATAATCATCACATAAATTTACAAGTAATATATACTATTTATTAAATCTTTTTTGCTTGGTTTCTGATCTAATTGTGGGAGCGGAAATGGAGAGATGGATCAAACCAACTTGTGATAAAAATACTTCAGATTTTGTTCAAACTACTACAAACTTCAAAGGCCTACAGAAGAATTCTTTCCGTGAGTGCAACATGACCAAACAGAAAATTATTAAGAAACAAAATCACATGCAGGTGTTTACAGAACCAAATTTTGTTTCGGCGTGTTACACAAAACAAGACATGCCCCTGAAGGGCTTAGCCTAGGCTAATATAGTTAAATGTTAATACGCGTGTCTTTCCATCTTTCGTCCTTTGGTAAGTTTTTCCATATCTTCGCAGCTTTCTGCTCCTCTGAATTCAGAAAAGAAGAAAAGATTTAATAGAATGTGATCCTTTATTTCATATTTTTAACGTATATATATATATATATATGGTGGATAAATATTAATATAATTTAAATACATAATAATAATTTTTAAGAAATTATTTATTATTACTATTATGTATTATGATAACACAAATTATGATAAAAGATTATAATAATATAAATTATAAAATGAGGACGTGGATGACCTATGGAATTGACGGCTCATGCGACTCAAGTCTCTATGCATCCGTGACTCTTGCCACACTACATGACTGCCACTGGTCCTTTTTCAACAAAAGTTGTGTAACACCCCGCCTTGATTTATGCCTTATAGAAAGTCTCCAGACGTGACATGGCCGAGAATGAGAGATATTATGGCCGTATATTCGCGTCCAAATGCTATTTGAGATTTCAATTATTGAGAGATATTAAGGGAATAAAAATTAGGAAAAAGAAAATATACTGATAAAGTATCGCAATGGATTTATCTAAAATGCTAAACCTGTATTAAATTTAAACTATTATACCGTAGTCCCCATTCTCTAATAGCAAGTGTTCTCTCTCTCATAATGAGGTCATTGTGTTAGAGCATGTTAATGTTCAAGGTGACTTTTACCGACCGGACTTCGACACTCTAACCTCTGCATTTTACATTTGGAGCCAAAACACATTTTACATCATTCAACAACAGATAAGCAGGCATTAAATATTTTGTTAACTATATTATTAAAGTGGCTAGGTCATCTTTTGATGTTTTTAGTGTTTTATATTTTTGAATTTACAATGCTATCCCCAACAATTATATTTATTACCGTAAATTCTATATGTAATTGATATTCATAATTTTTAATGGAGGATATATTTGTAATTTAAGAAAAATAAAAATAAATTCAATGTTACTAGGAAAAGAAAATTTGTCATTATGAAAATCTAAAAATTAATTATACCTTAATATGGACTGTTTCATACTAGGTATAGTATCTTTACCTATTAATTTCACAACAAAATAAATCTCTTGCATTAATTGCTTACTTCTGTGTTGTACTTGAAAAAAATATATATTATAAGAAAGTAAATGTATTTTTTATATAAAAATTGTTTTATCTTCCATCTATAATCTTAAAGGAGATAGACCATGTTTTGGTATCCTTAGTATATTTCATAATTTTTTTTTATGTTGAATTTATGAAATTGTCAATGTTCTGTTGCTATATTGAATTTTCGTTTCCCTCTATTTATATCAAATTATAATAATCCTCTATTTGTGCTACCTAACCCTTACTAGAATGGAATTTAATATGGAATGTAGAATTAAATCTGAAGCACTAGACAAACGAGAAATGAGTGACCACAGGCTCCGCTAAGCACTTCACATCCAATTAGCTTAAAACATGTTATATTAGCTATATATATATATATGTATGTATGTATGTATGTATGTATGAATTTGTTTTGTATGTGTTTTCACTTGTTTCTTTTTATGTCTTTTTTTATTAATTGATAAATACTAATTTTTGCATTTATAATGTTATATAGGTGATAATAGATTAAATTTATGAAATTTGGAGATGAAATTGAGAGAAGATTAGGTAAAGGAAACTATAGAGATAAACAAGTTGGTATAGAAGTATCCTGATTTAGTTTTTCGATTTCTATGGCCTTTTTTTGGAAATTATTTTATCCAAGCAATATTATCCAAATATGATAGTTTTTTTTTATATATAAATTTATGAGTTTTTAGGTTCTATATATAATTTTTCATATAAGGATGATGGAGAATGGATTTATGGAGTATGAAGATGATATGAAAGTTCATTGATTTAGTTTGTATATAACAATATGTGATGGGTGTGAATATAAACTGAAATATCATTTAAAAATAGGAAAACATACTTGCTTTGAAATACTTTTTATGTAATTTAAAAAAATGCCCTTGGAATTGGACATTTAGCAAGAGTATATGGATTAAAACGTATATCATGCTATAAATAAGGTGAACAATACTTATGAAAAAGGGTACCAAATCAATTTTTACCCTAATTATATAAACCTCAAACTGATTTTAGCTTAATAATATTTACCATAAAATGGTAATTCCCCAAATCCATGAAATGCTTATTTAGAAATCTCATTTAACTAAAGTTATGGAATATGGCCGCAAAAATATAAAGTTGTCTAATTCTCATCTTATTCATACATCATAAATTTAGTGATTTTATATAAACCTTAAACTGATTTTAGCTCAATAATACCTACCATAAAATGATAATGCCCCAAATCAATGAAATGCTTACTCATAGATCTCATTTAACATAAGTTACAGAATGCGTCTACAAATATAAAGCGGTCTAATTTCCATTTTATTCATATTTTATAAATCACTTTATAAATGTAGTGATTTATAAAATATATGAAGTTGTCAATTATCTTTAAATCTCAAACTATAATAAGTTCCCGTTTGTTTCAAGTAAAGCCTATTGCGAGTGGAAAATATATTCTAGTAAAAATATCTATATTATAGGTGACATTGATATTAAAGTTGCGAATTATCCTATGTGTTAAGATGGTTTAAGTATCGCTTTTACTTTTTCATTTTTAAATTATTATTCACGAATATAGTTTACTCTAGTAACATTCTATTATATCAATTTATTTTATTTTTGTACACATACCGTGCATGCACGGTCCACTAATATGTAATATTAAAAGTATGATATGAAAATCAAACATACATACATATATATATATATATATGTTATACTCATAGAACAATAAAAAGAAAAATAATCTGAAATATAGCTTAAGGTAATAAATTTAAACTACCCGTTCAACTGGATGCCTCCCTGGCTTAAGGTAAATGAAATTAAGGGGAAAAAAGTGAAAATCGAAGTCAACAGCAGTGACATATAGCTTAAGGTTTGAGAATGATCTTTGATCTCCGACAGTTGCTTACACGTTTCAATTACCATGCTTTTCAGTGTGCTTCTACTTGACCAACAAAGAATTAATTCAAAAATATATCTATAGACACCATCTTACCTAATTTATGTGTTTATCCTGATATCAAAATCCAAAATTGTCCAGCCAATTAAATGAAGCCAAACCATCAAATGTATAAAATTCAACCAAACTACAATATACGATTCTTTTATATTGTGATTCAGTTTATAGTTTATCTCTATAAGAGTTCAAAAGGTTTAATTTTGTTTAGAGATTGAACCAAATAGAATGATTAAATTCAAACCACTTTATACATAAATACAATCAAATTCCAAATTCCTAACTTTTTTGTCTTGCTTATCACATTTTACTTTGTGAACCCATCTTCTCCTCAGCCCTCCCTCAGTCCCTTACGGTCCTGGCTCACAACTCCCACCTCCATCCACTATGGCACTACTATCTCCTGTTATGTTATTCATGATATGGTTTAAGAATTTTTTTTTAAATTAGTTAAGAGTATTATGAGCTTTGTAGAATTAGCTAGGTCATTTATAAATAGTTACAATTGAGAATGGGTTAAGATATTGGTGGTTATGGGAAGTAGTGTAAATGGCATATTGTAATAGCAAAATTTATCAATTAGTTAGGTCATCAATATTTAGTTACATTTAGTTACAATTAATAAGATTAATTAAAAAATTAATGGTTATACAAAGTAGTGTAAATAGTATTTTGTAATGCAACTATTTTCATTGAGTTCATAAATAAATTTTAATAAAGGTTTCTTTTTTAAGAATCCTTTATGAAAGTTTGTCTCTAATTGAAACTAATAACAATTTAAATCTTTTCTAATTTGATGATACTATGAAACTATATAAGATTTTAATAGTGATGCTCGCATTGAGGGGATGGGCGAAAATGGAAAAACAAGTGTTAGAATCATTAAAGGAAATAAAAGAGGACATATATCAACTCAAAGAAAGTGGATGCATATCAAAGAAGCAATTGTTAAATCTATGGAAGAAGAGTAATAAAGGAATCAAAAAGAGGAAGATGTCATGCCAACTTTACAAACTATAGTAAGGAAAATCTTTAAGAAATTGTTGTGAAAAATGATATCGAAGAAGTTAAGGGTGTTATGTAAGATTGTGATGAAAAATATGTTCAAGAAAATCATGAATTTATAGTATGGGAAAAAGATAATTCTCTTCATGTACAAGAAGAAAGTTTTCAAGAAACAATTCAAGCATTTATTGTTGATACAAGTGACCACCAAGAAGCCACAATTACAAAATTTAACGAAACCAATAGGCAAGAGATTTCTAAATGGATTGAGATATATGATCATGGAGAGTTTGTCATCATACTGGATTCAATTGATGTATACTTACATCTTGATAGTCTTGCAAGAGTTGAAACAAAAACAATCCTATGATATAGAGTTGTCAATTTTGATAATAGAGTGTAATTTGTCAATTTTGATAGTGGAGAAGTTGTGTTAGTCAAAAACCTTGATCTCATTGATGAAACAAAGGTGAATGTGGAGTTCTTGACTCAGAATTACGCCATGTTTAAGCATGTTAATATTATTGAATAGCATATTATGGTGTTGAGTTTGTTACACAGGACTGTATAAGATTTGTTGCAATGAAAGAAAAGAGTTTAAGGAGTTCTTTGTTACCTTATCTATCCATTGTATGTAAGTTTGTTATTAAAGTTCATAGAGAATAAATTTTTAATTTTATTACTTCAAATTACTTAGTCTTGGTTGTAATTTTTCATTTTTTCCTTGGTCTCCCTAAACTTTGAGAAAGATTTTTGTCAAGGGGCAAGGAAATTATTATAATTGTTATGATTCAGTGAAAGAATTTTGTGTAATTAATTAAAAGTAGCACGAATCTTGTGGAATTAATTAGATCATTAATACGTAATTATCATTAATTACGATTAGTAAGTTTAGTTAAGAAATTAGTGGATATAGAAAGTAGTATGAATAGCATTTTATAATGGCTAAATGCATCCGTTGAGTTTATAAACGAAATCTTTCAAAAAAATCCTTCTTGGTGTTTGCTTTTATCTTGAACTAAGAATGATTAAAATCTTTTCTAGTTATCCATACCATAAAGCTACACAAGATCCTCACGTCTTCATCCTCCGATGCTATTAAGCAGTATAGCTTCATTTTGTCTTTATTTTGGTTCGGCTATTTTAGTTTTGTTAATTTTTTTGGTCATACTGGTGATGCTATTAAAAGGATCTTTGAAAAGCTATTGAATTATGATCTCAATAGTGTTTGGAAGTGGTTCAGCCTTAACCAAATCCGAAGCAATAAAAATGGTTCAATTTAAGGGGTCCAGTCCAAACTTACCTCTTCAAATACAATTCACTTTCATTAGGTCTTTAAAATTTAAAGAGAGTCCAACCATGCCGGGAGGAATCCTCCCAAAATCCAACTGAAAAGACTTCCTTTCATTCCATTTTGGAGCGTCAAGTTGACAGGTTTTCTCCTCATAATTTACGGCGTTAGAGACGAAATTGTTACATATGCTTTAACGGAATTGCGGACTAGGAATAGAATACAACATTATTCGTAAAGAGTAGGATACGCAAGTTCGTCTTGTTTTTGTCTTATTTTATTGTGAGTTGAAAAATTTTTCCTTATTTTCGGATAACACTGGCACTTTCTTGTTGGTTGTCCCCACGGCGTATCGTCTGATTTGGCGCAGTTGATCCCGTGAACAATTCTCAACGACCAACGAACTCAAATCAGCTTCTGTACTTGTCTCTTTATTAACGATAAAATCCTCCAAAGTCCTGCTCCTGGCCAAGGATTAAACTGACAAGAAGACGAAGACAAATTACCAAAGATGCGAGACAATAAAGAAATGGTAGATACACGGGATAACAAGAAAAATGTTAATAATTGGCTCGACATTTGTTAAGCTTAAGTGTCAAAAATAATTTTATACATCTTTGCTTTTTCCTGAAACGAACTATCAATGCTGGAAAGATAAAGAAAATTCTCTCTTTTTTTTTTTTTTTTACCCAACTTGTTAACTGGTTCCGAGGTACTTTTTAACGCACCCTCCTAATGTTTGGTTTATTACATTTCCCAACAATTTTTTCATGGCTTATAAAAAAATATTAAAATCAAAATTAAAACCTGCAGGAAAAAAATATATTATATTGTAAAAAAATCTTAAATATAGAGCTCTTTCAAAAATAATTTTAAAAATACCACACTTAAAATTAAATCTAAAATGTCCAACTTGGAAATGAACTATTTTGGCTTTAGACATTGAATCGGCTTGTGAACGGCCTATTTCATTATTTTTCATGAAATCAGCCAATGAGTTCATCATTTTTTTTTTTTTTAAATGAAGATCCGATTTCATCAAGGCTTAATCTGCGTTTTCTCCCGAGCTAATTAAACCAGAATTCTCATTATACGAAAAATTAATATAAATTATTTTGGTAATGGAAATTGAAAGGATAATAACTAATATTTATTCATTTATGATATACAAATAAATGAGCTTTAATGCTTGCAAAGAAAGGGAAATAACCTATTCAATGCAGTTTATATCCTAGCCACTCAACAAGAAAATGTAGGCTTAAATTTTCAGCGGCCTTTTTGGGCGGTATTGAAAGATAAATTCGTTTTAAAAAGTTTACTTTTATAAGTTTTATTAATTAAACCATGGGCAAAAACCCAATCAAAAGTTAAGCCTAAGTTTTCTAAATAAGTTAACTTTATCTCCTTTACTACCAAAATGTTTGAATTTCAATCCAAATTTTACACTATAGTGTGTGTAAGTACTGTTCTCATCTAATTCATATGTTCAGACTTTATGATTACCAACATTTTCACCCTCACTGTTTGGATAAAAAATGAATAAATAAAATAAAACAACAGTTTCATTCTTCTCTATAAATAGCACCCCCATCATCACCACCAATTCCACCTCTAACCATTCAATTTCCAAGCTAGCCACCATATCTAGGCCATTATCCCCTGGCATTGTAGTTGTTCTACATAGCTCCAACAATGGCTTCATTGTCATTGTTTATTCAAATGCTTATCTTGGTAACTCTCTCTTCAACTTGCATGATTTCATATGCATTCACTTCTCAAGACTACTCCAATGCTCTTGAGAAGTCCATCCTTTTTTTTGAAGGACAAAGGTCCGGCAAACTTCCCTCTAACCAACGACTCACTTGGCGGGGCGATTCTGGGTTGACCGATGGTTCAGCTTCTCATGTATGAACTCATTACTCATTTCACCCTTATTAAATGTCTATGCAAATTGTTAATGTAGGTTAGAGTACTGATTGCTCGGTTCGGTTCCAGGTCGATTTGGTTGGCGGATACTATGATGCTGGTGACAATATTAAGTTTGGCCTGCCAATGGCTTTCACCACTACATTACTTGCTTGGAGTGTTGTAGAGTTTGGGAGTTCAATGCAGAATCAAATTGACAATGCTAAGGCTGCTATAAGATGGAGCACAGATTATTTGCTAAAAGCAGCAACTGCAACTCCTGGAACATTATACGTCCAAGTGAGATATAAACCTTAATTTTAACATAAATTAAGATGACTAATTGGCAGACCTACGTAACATAATAACTAGAAAAGCCTTAAAGTCCTCTGTTACCCCAAATGGATGAAGAGGAAAAGATATTGGGACAGATTTTGTTTCATCTAAATCGGCTAGCTCAACTCAAACTCCTTTTTATTTTTTGTTAATTGTAAAGGTTGGAGATCCTAACCAGGATCACAAGTGCTGGGAGAGACCCGAAGATATGGACACACCGCGAAACGTCTACAAGGTGACAACCCAAAGCCCGGGATCCGATGTAGCAGCGGAGACAGCTGCTGCACTTGCTGCTGCCTCCATCGTTTTCAAGGACTCAGACCCTTCTTATTCTAGCAAACTGCTCCAAACAGCTATGAAGGTCTGCATTATAACCAATGTCTTGATAATCCTTAAAGGGTTGTCTAATTGGCTAACGTCTAATCGTTTTCCCGCATCCAGGTTTTTGATTTCGCAGACAAGTATAGAGGATCTTATAGTGATTCCCTGAATTCTGTAGTGTGCCCATTTTACTGCTCCTATTCAGGATACAATGTAAGAGAAAATTACATCCCCCATTATTCCTGAAGTAGACAATTCAGCACAGAGAAATCTAGCACTAATTGTTTCCTTTTGTCGCCAGGACGAGCTTCTATGGGGTGCTTCATGGATTCATAGAGCTTCACAAGACAATAAATACTTGTCTTACATTCAATCTAATGGCCACCCATTTGGTGCGGATGACGATGATTATTCATTCAGTTGGGATGATAAGAGACCTGGAACCAAAATTCTACTCTCCAAGGTAAACATTCGCTTGTTTTGTAAGCATAATCATTTCATTTTTCCTGTAAAGTGTGTGCATGAGGAAATTGACAATTCTGACTTATTGGTTCCTTTTATTTATTTTTATTTTTTTAAAGGGCTTCCTAGAGAAGAATTCTGAAGAGTTTCAGCTGTACAAAGCACATTCGGACAACTACGTATGCTCTATGATTCCAGGGACACCCAGTTTCCAGGCTCAATACACTCCAGGTCAACAGACTTTCTTGTCCCTTATATTTACTTTTCTTGTTTTAACCAATGAAGAATGGCAGAAATTCCACAGGGTTTAACACAAAAAACAGGAGGGCATCACATGGAAGTACAAATATAATAATTTTTTCAAGAAATGACAATCTGCCT
Source organism: Lumnitzera littorea (assembly GCA_024138015.1). Taxonomy (NCBI): domain Eukaryota; kingdom Viridiplantae; phylum Streptophyta; class Magnoliopsida; order Myrtales; family Combretaceae; genus Lumnitzera; species Lumnitzera littorea. The sequence goes on along the minus strand of JAMXBB010000001.1, from coordinate 15,729,982 downwards.
CCATACTCAAGGCAATCTTATCGATACATATGGTAGTAACCACTAAGCAATTGCGTGTATCCATTAATTGCAAGCGGCAAAATATCATGACTAATTATTGATGAAGGCCTTTCGGTTTGTCTTCCTATTTACACAAGAGAGCATTCAATTCCAAGTACACCAAACCAAACATACGCATGATATTACTACTTACAATGAGAACATGTCATTTATATATGCCGGCAGAAATTGTCAAGTACAGAGGACTCACCTTGGATTCTCATCACAATTTGCAGGAGGGCTACTCTACAAAGCAAGTGAAAGCAACCTTCAATATGTCACAACAAGTTCATTCCTGCTACTTACATATGCAAAGTACCTTAGCACCAATGGAAGATCTGTCGCATGTGGGGGTTCAGTTATCACAGCAGAAAAGCTAATTTCACAAGCCAAGAGACAAGTTGACTACATATTAGGTGACAATCCAAAAAAAATGTCCTACATGGTGGGGTTTGGTGATAGATACCCTCAACATGTTCATCATAGAGGCTCTTCTCTGCCCTCAGTCCATGCACACCCTGATCACATTCAGTGCAATAGTGGTTTCCAATACCTCTATTCAGGATCTGCAAACCCGAACGTCCTCGAGGGAGCGATAGTTGGAGGTCCTGACAGCCAAGATAATTTTGCAGATGATAGAAATAATTACCAGCAATCTGAGCCAGCCACATATATTAATGCACCATTCGTTGGTGCACTTGCTTTCTTCGCAGGGAAAGGTAGTGGACGCCCCAAAATGGTCCACATCGATCTGCTGTAGGAACATGTTAGCATTCTATGTTCCATGTGAAATTTAATATTAGACAGAATATTTAGGAAGATGTTGGTTTTCATTCCCACACCACAGAAAACATCTGTAATGAGGAGAATGTTGAAACAAATTAATCTTCCAAATTAAACTTCGCTGTCTCTAAAATTTGAGCTTCAGATTGCTTTTCCCTAATGGCATGCCATGATGTGTCTTTTCTTATTCCTAGTTCCTACCGGTTAAAAATCGATGCGAACAAAATGCATGTCTTGTCTTAACACTCGCAAATGTAGAAACTGCCCAATAAGTTTTCAATGGAACATGCACACATTTTTCGGCTACCTGACGTAATATTGTAGGAAAAATCTGCAGCAATTTGAACTCATTTAATTGAATTGAGCAACCTCAAAAAGTTGGATTTTTGTACTGTTGCATCCATATTTTCTAAGGAACTGATGTTATCCTTTATCTCACATTTTATTTGTCTTCCTTTAAATTTAAACAAACTGTAAATTTAATTATTTAGATTTAATAAAATAAAAATGAATGGCGGGATGAAAAGCATAACCAATCTTATTAAAATGAACAATAAGACCATAGAATCTTATCCCATTGAAGTTGGAATTATTTGTATTTTTCTATAATAATTGTATCTTTATTTAACAATATAGGACTTGTATATAATGGTCCAACCTTAGAGATATATAACAAAATATGTTTTAACATGTAAGTTAAATATCCCAATAATGCTAGGATTCCAACTTAAAACAAAATAAGAAAAAATAATTACAAACCAAATAACGAGTGCTAACAAATGCAGAAAATTTCATAAGACATAAAAAAGAAGACAAAGATTGTAAAGTTCAGTTGAAATTTCATAAGAGCTTTGATTCAATTCGTTTAGGTTACCCCTAGCGACTGACATGCGACTCAATTGATCTCCAAGCCCTTCTAACGACTACAAGGCCCTTCGATTGCCTAGGAAAAGCCTCTAAAATCAATGATCAAGGATGTGCTTTTTGACTTCTAGAACTACTATTGCCCTCTGATCAAGAATGTGCTTTTTGACTTCTAGAACCACTATTGCACTTCCCAACCCGCAATTCCACCCCCCTTTCCCCCTGACCCAAAAAAAAAAAAATACATCAGGTATACAGAGTATTCAAAACGTTTTAATGTCAATGATTCTTCCATCACTTTTTTCTAAGGGAAAATGGCATAATAGACTCTCAAAGTCATTGATGCAAACCCAGGGAATACGTCTTGACACCGAACAATAATAAACTGATACGAGGAAAGCTAAAAACAAGTTAAAAACTCTAATCCTTTGATTATAACTAACTAAGAATCAATTGTATATGAAAGATATGACTCATTGGCTATGAGAAAGTAAGAACCAATAGCACGACAACTTCAACTGGTTGGTTATAAATGAGCTAAGAACCTTGGTATAAAGATTAGACACACAAAAATAGAATTCTTTAAAAGTTCAATAGTTCTTAAAAGAACCAAAAGAAAAGACCTTCAATCTTTTTTAAAAATGAAGTTCAATATATACTTGTAATTCATAATTCTTAGTTGTCTTACAATTAGAAATAAGATGCTATTTATAGGCTTAAAGATAGAAACTAGCTTAAAGATAACTCCTACAATTCTGAAAGATGACTATTAAAAATAATTCTTTAATAAAATGATTAGAGAAAAGGAAAATTAGGCAATATCAACCCAAGACAAATGGTCAATTGGCGAAACAAGATAAGCTAACTCATGGCAACTTCCAAAATGGGCTTAGCTGATTGACTAAGAGATCGGTTTGATTGCATGTCCCTTTTTTTATGCTAATCTCAATTGTCCTTCTTAGCTTCTATACATACATAAATGATGTTTGTTGCCTCTAAACTTGTTTCTTGGATCAACTTAAGATAGTTTCCAATGTTTTCAATGCTTCAATCATAAACCCATTAAATTTCTCTTGCAACTTCTCAACTTTATCCCTTGTAAATCCTTGAAGTACTTATAGCTAGTCCAATGAATCAATTGTTTTTAGCACTCCATCATTCCCACTCTCCTTAAGAGGATTTATCCTCAAATTGTGGTCTACATCATAAAGAGATAAATTACAAACATTAAATGTAGCATTAACACTATACTCACCAGGGAGATCCAATTTATAAACATTATCATTTATCCTTTCAATGGCTTAAAATGGTCCATCTTCTCTTGGCTACAACTTGAACTTCCGCTAAGCTAGAAATCTTTCTCTTCTCATGTGAACCCACAACCAATCACCTGGCTGAAATTTGACTTTCTTGTGACCTTTGTTAGCTTGGGTAAGATACTGGTTATTTTTCTTCTTAATGTTCTATTTAACCTGTTCGAGGATCTTTTTTACCACTTTTGCTTTCCTTTTGCCATCTAGACTTGCACGTTCAGAAATAGGTAGTGGGAACAAATCTAATGGGGTTAAAGGATTAAAACCATAAATAATTTCAAAAGTTGAAAACCTAGTAGAAAGATGCACAGAACGATTATAAGCAAATTCAATAAATGGTAAGCATTCTTCCATGAACTCAAATTTTTCTAAATAATAAGAAGTAGAAGAGTTGTCATAGTCTTATTGACTACTTCGGTTTAACCATCCGTTTGTGGGTGACAAGTGGTGGAATATAAAAGCTTAGTCCCTAATTTTCCCTATAATACCTTCCAAAAGTAGTTAAGGAACTTGACATTTCAATCACTGACTATACTCCTATAAATCCCATGTAATCACACAATTTCTCTAAAGAATAAGTTAGCAATATAGGTGGAATCAATAGTCTTATGGCATGGAAAAAAATGGGCCATTTTAGAAAATCCATCCACCACTGCAAATATAGAATCACAATCCCTTTTTAACCTAAGCAAACCTAAAACAAAGTCTATTGACATATTAAGCTAAGGTTCACTAGATACAGTTAAAGGCGTGTATAACCCTTGCAGCAAGACTTTAGACTTGGCTTTTCTGCAAGTGATACATCTACTAAAAATTCTTTCAACATCTCTCTACATATGTGGCCAATAAAAGTATGTACTCAACGCATCTAAAGTCCTTTTAATTCCAAAGTGTCTCATAAAGCCTCCTCCATATGCCTCACGTATAAGTAACTATCGAAGTGAACATTTAAGCATGCACAATTTATTTTCCTTAACCAAAAACCCATTATGCGTATAAAACTCATCAAAGATAGTATTCTCCCAAGCTCCATAAATATTAGCAAAATCATGATCAGTTACATACAATTCTTTCACCAAATGAAATCCTAATAATTTAGCATCAAGAGTTGTAAGTAAAACATACCTAAAAAATAGTGCATCTGCAACCACATTTTCTTTATCTCACTTTGTGCTAAATGATGTATGGAAAGGTCTCAATGAGTTCCATCCACTTGGTATGCCTACGGTTCAACTTTTTTTGCCCTCTCAAGTGCTTCAAAGATTCATGATTTATATGAATCACAAATTCTTTTATCTAAAGATAATACTGCCAAGCTTCTAAAACTCTAACAAGTGCATAAAGCTCCTTGTCATAAGTTGGGTAGTTTAGAGTTACCCCATTAAGTTTTTCATTAAAATATGCTATAGGATACTTCTCTTACATTAAGATAACTCCAATATCGATTCTAGAAGCATCACATTCAATTTCAAAAGCAATGCTAATAAGGGAACAAAACACAACTTTTCTTTTATGGCATGAAAAGCATGCTCTTGTTCTTCACCCCATTTAAATCCAATAGACTTTTTAATAATCTCAGTCAATGGTGTTGCTAATGTATTAAAATTTTTCACAAATCTCCTATAAAAACTTGCTAAACCATGAAAACTCCTAACCCTAGCAATATTCTTAAGTATAGGCCACTCTCTAATTGCCTTAACCTTTTCCTCATCAACCTCAATCGAGTTTGTGCTAAGTACAAATCCTAAGAAAATTACCTTTTTGATACAAAATGAACACTTTTTCAAGGTAGCAAACTATTTCTTTTCTCAAAACATCTAACATACAGCATAAATAATTTGTGCACATCAAAACTCGCACTATAAACTAAGATATCATCAAAATAAACAACAACATTCCTATGAATGGACATATAACTCAATTTATTAAATGCATGAAAGTGGTGGGCGCGTTAGTTAAACTAAAAGGTATAACTAACCATTCATATAAACCATAATTAATTTTGAAATCTGCTCTCCATTCATCTCCCTCTTCCATTCTCATTTGATGATAACCACTTTTCAAAGCAATATTTGAAAATACAAAAGCACCTTACAATTCATCAAGCATCTCATCTAACCTAAGAATAGGATGACATTACTTTACCGTAATTTTATTGAAGGCACAACAATCAACACACATCCCCCATGATCCATCCTTCTTAGGCACTAGAAGTATTAGCACTACATATGGGTTCATGCTCTCTTTGATATACCCTTTTACCATAAGTTCTTCAACTTATCTTTAATGCTCCTTTGTCTCCTTAAGATTGCTTTTATAGGTTGGGTGGTTTGGAATTACTATTCTGAGTATAAAATCAATTTAGTGTTCTATTCCTCAAATGGGTGGCAATCTACTTAGGATCTCTTCAGGAAAGATGTCTTCATACTCCTACAAAAGAGAAATGGCTACACTTAGCAAAGAACCGTCAAGGTTATTAGTGTTTAAAAAAGTCTCCTTGTACATAAGTACAATCATTAGCTAGTTTGCATAAAAAGCCCTCTTGACTTTGCTGTGTTTAGCATATAGATTCACGTACCTCTTTTCTTTTCTCTCATCATTCTCTTTTTGTTTTTGCTCTGTCTCTTTTCGCTTGGTAACCTTTTCTCCTTTTTTTTTTTAGTTTCTCAAGCTCTTATGTTTTATTACTCCTCTCTCATTCTTTTTGTCACTTCCTTCTTCATCCACTCCCCTCACATCTTAATCTTTTTTCATCCTTAACTATTCCTCGTAAACTTGTTTTGGTGATATTGGTGCCATTGGTGCCAAAGTAAACTTCTTACCTTCTTTTATGATGGAATATCATGGTATATTTATTGCCATAGCCTACCTAATAGAAGATGACCTACATGCATGGGAACAATATCATAAAGAACCTTATCATGGTACTTCCCTAATAAGAAGGCAACTAAGACCTATTTAGTCACCCTAACTTTCCCACAATCATTTAATGACTGTAGTTTACATAAACTAGGGGGCCTAGTAGTCGGTAACTTCAATTTCTCAATAAGAGTTATACTAACTAAATTAGTGCAGCTTTCTCCATCTATAATCACATTACATACCATATCTCCCAACGGCAGCTAATGTGGAAAATATTCTCCCTCTGTTATTCCATCTCATCTATCTTACTTTATGCACTAAAGGTATGTTGAATCACCAATGCATCTCCCTCATCAGCATGATGGACATTATCATCACTAGCATCCTCCAATGGTGGCATATCATATAAATCACTCTTGCTAGCTATTGAATACTCATCATTTGCAACTACTATCATTGCGCTTTTATTTGGACATTATGATGCTATATGTTCTACTCCATTATAGTGAAAACATCTTTGATCTCAATAACGAGTTTGGGTTTCAGTTTTACCTTTATCTTTGTTGGAGTCTTCACTCTTATGCTTAAGTTGTGCATATTTTGACTTTGATGCAACTTCCTCATCACTCTTCTAACTCGTTTGCCATGAAGTAGAAGGAATCAAATTAAGACTTGGTTGGGTACCCTTCCATTTAAGATGTCATTCAACCTTCATTGCCATATGCACCATATCCTCTAACTCTACATAATATTGCAATTCCACAATATTAGCAATCTCATGATTCAAGCCATTTAGAAATCTAGCCATGGTGGCTTCTCAATCTACATTAGCTTTAATCATAAGTACCTCCATCTCCTTATGATATTTCTCCACTCTTAGAACTTTAAGTAAGACTACAATTTTTTGTAAAGCCCTCTATAATAGTGACTAAGAACATACCTTTTTCTCATGATAGCCTTCAATTCTTCCCATGTCTCCATAGGTCTCTCACAATTTCTCCTCCTGCTTATCATAAGTTGATCTTACCATATTATAGCATAATCAATAAACTTAAAAACAAGTCTTACCTTTTCTCTTACAAGTAATCATAGCATTCAAATATCGACTCCACCTTCTTTCCCCATTCCAAGTAGGCATCAAGATCATTCCTTCCATGGAAAGATGGAATCTTCATATTGATGCATCTTCATTCTTTATCAACTTGGTCACCCCATCCTCTGTCATCTCTCTTGTCATCCTTATGTTCGTATCTAGTAATACCCTCTTCCTTGGAGTCCTTTTTTGCTTCATATTCAAATTTATTACATGGCACTTGCCTTCCTTATCGCCATATCATACAAATATGTTGTGTTTTTTCCCTTTCTAACTCTGCAAATGCAACTTCCTTTTTTGTTTATGATCTCACCATAAGCAATTGTTTGTTGATCCAACTTATTCAATATAACTTTCATCCCCTGCATTTTAATTTCTTTCACTCCTTTCTCATCATTACAAGAAGACATATTTGTAACTTTGTACCAAAAAAAAAAAAAAGAATATGATATTTACTATAGTAAGACAAAAAAAAAAATAAAATAAAACCTTTCTACGCTCCCTTACATGTATATGCTCGTTAATGAGGTTGCTCAATCACTCGTGTCTCACTTTTTATTAGCTTTTCTTCCTCTATTTATCTTATCACTCTTGCCTTTTTTCACTCTAAATCTTTCTTTATGTAGTTCTTTATTGAACTAATAAATTGTGCTCAAGATATACTATTCTTATTAGGTTCAGACCAACATACCTTAGATCTTAGAATAAATATAACTCAACAGTTAAGACTCTAAAATTCTTTAGATTAGAGAACATGAATGGGCAAACAAGAAGAAAGGGAAAATTCAAATAAAATAAACAAATAAGAAACAATTTAAATTTTTTTTGTTTAATTTCTCTTCAATTTTTTTCTCCTTTTTTTTTTTTTCTTTTAAGTGACTCATCTTCTTCTTCTTCTTTTTCCTCTACCTTCTCCTCCTTCTCCTCCTCCTCCTTTAGGCTTTATGCTTTTCCCTGTTTTTTTTTTTAACCTTTTAGATTACTCTATATGAATGAAAAAAGGAATTATGAATCAAACAATAGAAAACAAATTGAAACAATTATGAGGAAGGAAAAAAAAAGTAATAAAACTTCAATTTAGAGTGGGGCTTTGATACAAAACTGATGTGAACTCTAAGAATAGGTTTCGACAGCTAACACCAATAAGTTGATATGATATCTTAAGAAATCTAAAAACAAGTTAGAAACCTCGATCCTTTAACTATGACTAATCAAGAATCAATTATATATGAAAGTTATGACCTATTCACTATGAGGAACTAAGAACCAATAGCATAAGAACCTCAATTGATTGGCTACAAATGAACCAAGAACCTTGGTATAAAGATTGAACACATAAGAATAGAATTCTTGAGAAGTTTAATAGGTCTTAGAAGAACCAAAAAAAAGACCTTCAATCTTTCTCAAAGATAAAGTTCAACACATACTTGTAATTCATAATTCTTAGTTGTCTTTCAATTACAAATGAGATGCCTATTTATAAGCTCAAGGACAACAACTAGCATAAAGATAATCCGTAAAGATAACTCTTAAAGATAACTATTAAAAATAATTAAAGAAAAAGAAAATTAGGCAATATTAACTCCAAATAAGCGATCAGTTGGCCCACTAAGATAAACCAACTCATGATATGGCAACTTCCAAAATGGGCTTAGTTAATTGACTAAGAAACCAGGTTGACTGCATGTCCCTTTTTTAATACTACTCTCGATTGTCCTTCTTAGCTTCTATATATAGTAAATGATGTTTGTTGCCTCTGAACTTGCTTCTTAGCTCGGCTTAAGATAATTTCCAGTGTTTTTCACTACTTTAATCATGAATCCATTAAATTTCTCTTGTAACTTCTTAGCTCCTTTCTTATAATTGGTCCTTGAGGTATTTGCAACTAGTCTAATGAATCAATTGTTTTTGGCATTACATTAGTATCATTTTAAAGATTTTTCTTTTTGTAGAAAAGTTAAGCATACATAAAGTGAAAATATAGATATATATAATGGAAAAAAGTTTGTTTTCTGTAATCAATCCTTAGATATTTCATAGTTATCTTATTTTCCTTTTGTTACAAAGTTATTTTCATAAGGCTTTTTTATTGGTTACTCCAAAAGGCTATTATAAATGATGAGACGTTGTAATTATTGAACCATATAATTGTTTTAGAGACTTATCTATTATTTCTTTCTTCTTCTTTTTTTAACTTTCCTCGGATCGGGAATTTTAAGGATGCAATGAGACTTATTTTCTTGTCATTTTCACATTATACTTTGTGCCGTAGGTTATCCTACTCCAATTTGAATTCATGTTAATTTTTTTTTTTTTAAGGATTTTAATTGAATTCATCTTAAGGGTACAAAGGTCGGTCTAAGATTGATATGTCTAGCTCAAGCTTAAATTTGAGCTATACAAGCTTTTAATTGAATTGAGTTCAAGCTTTGTATTGTTTCACTCAACTAGCTCATAAGCTTAATCTAACTCAAGTTAAGTATAAATATTAATCGGGTTTAACTCAAGTTTTGATATTAATATTATTATAGATTAAAGCAAAAATAGTAGATAAATAGAATTTTAATAGGATTAATTGAGTTAAGTTCTAACTTTTTGAATGCCACTAAAGTCTAGTGAAACCCATAATTTTAAGCTTCAGTTTCCATATTTAATATATATATATATATATAAATGGTTGAGCTTTAAGGTTAATTGCAAGAGGCATACATGCGCTCTCACGTTGTTAACTTTACATGTCCATTTTTTTTCATTTATTTAATTGAGCTTTCATATATATATGTATGTATATATGGATATATTTTACATGCACACCTTTATTTTTATTTTTAGTTCTATTACCTAAATTTTCACATTTTTCTATCATATTGACAAAATTGAGATTTTGAAATGAAAAATAAATCATAATACAAGTTATACAATGGTTATGCAAAGTCAAAAGCACAAAAATTCAATCCCACTTATGGAACTAAAACAATGAAACACAAGGGTAGGAAGTGTAAAATTGAGAGGAACTTTTACTAGTAGTTAGAAAAGGAAATAATATAAGGCTCTATTAGGTTTATCTTTTCTCCATCTTTTTGGTGTATTTTTTATTCTTACGTTTGGTACAAATAAGATATAAAAAAATATGGAAATATAATTCTATATATACTCCTCTTCTAATATCTAAATCCTTATAAAGTTAAATTTATTTACCATTTACTTTATTCTTATTCACAAAAATACCAATTAAAATAGTTACCTTCAATACATAAAATATATTTTTTCAAATCTTTTTCTCTTAAAGTATGAAAAATTTCATTTCCAAATTCTAACATTCTAATCACTACCTTTATTATAATTATGAAATAGAAATAGATAAGATATAAATAAAATAGCTTTTGTAATACTAAATTTCAAATAGATATCAATAAGATATAAACAAATATATATATATATATATATAGATAGATAATTCAAATAGAACCTAAATATGCAAATTGAAAATACATGAAAACTATTTTTTCTATCTTTTTTTTTTTTTATGTAATTGACCCGTGGTTTATGAGCCTATCAAATTTAACAATCTCTAATGACCTAAGTTCACAAACTTAAATATTATGTCCATATAATGAGGGAGGCAAGGAATTACGAAGGGATTTGATTCCTTCCAATATGTTTCGATAAAGGAGGGAAGGAAAGTGGAAACAAAAGTATATATATTAAAAATATATCAATATGCCTATAAAAGTAATGAAGGCATGCAAATAAAAGGTTTGTGGAAAGCTTCCCCCATCCTTCATATTTCTCTTTAATTTGGGATGAAAAGTTTTTAGGTAGGCTTAGGTAATCTTTTCCCTCTATTTTCTACTCCCTTAACTTTCCTTCCTTATACCAAACAATGGAATTACAATTATTTTCGCCCTATTTCCTTCTTCTCGTTATAGTCTCACATGAGAAAGTAGCACAAACTAGGTGTTGCACTTAAGTTTAAGGAGCTCTCTCACCAATCAGGGCCAATCTTTTTGGTTAAGCTCTCCCCTTAGGCTTGGGTCATAACATTTGATGCTCTCATTGAGAAGCTAATCTCATGAAAGGGGGGGCAAATTGGAAAAGGAGTGACGTGAGATAGGATTGCTTGCAAAAAAGAGCTACTTAAGAGAGGACTATCTAAGAAAGGACTATCTAGTGAAGTAGAGTATAAGCCATCCAAAGTGAAAATTACTTAGAGTGAGCAATTCAGAGTGAAAACCACTTAGAGTGGGCCATCTAAAGTAGGCTAATGTGAGAGTTGGCTTTCAAAAAGTGATGGTAATGTTATAGTCACATATGGAAAAGTAACATGAACTAAGTCTTACATTTAAGTCTAAAGGACTCTCCTATCTATCAGGTTAGTTTTTTCAATTAGGCACTCCTCTTGAGCTTAGGTCGAGCTCTCCCCTTAGGCTTGAGTCATAACACTCTCCCATTCCTTCCGCTCACTTTCCCCATCCCAAACATAGTAACTAAATATTAGGTTGCACTAAAATAAATATTAAACCATCCATGAGATAATCTCTTTCATGCCTTAGATTCCATACATATATAAATTGATACAATATGAAAAAAGAAAAAATAACAACAAATTTAATCATTCACCTTAAACTATTTTTCTATTTAAGTTATTAATCTTTTTTTTTTTTCTTTTTTGTGTCATTAACATTTTATAATTTTTTTTTAAGTCCTTCCATCAAATCAATTAAAAAATCCATCAAGAGTTACACATGTCAACTTCTGATAGACTCTCGTAGTAGTTAATTTCATAAGATAATATTATCAATTATATTAAATAATAAAATATAATATTTTTTTTTAAAAAAAAAAATCAAGTTTATGATACTTCTTATTCATAAATCGCACCATGTGGGAAGTAACGAATGATTGATCATTCTTCTTCCTTTCTCTCCCTATCTCCCAAAAGTTTCAAATAATTAACGTTTATGTTGTGTTTAATTCGCAGATTTTAAATGGTGAGCATGAGATGCCAATAAGATGTGATGTGCACATCTCATGCTCCAGTAACAACAAACATTTATCTACTCAGCAAGAATAAACAGTATGAAAAGACATTGAAAAAATTTCTTAAAATATTGAAATGAATTTAAATTTTATCATTCGAATAGTGTAAGGATGAATAGACTAATTTTTATACAACACATATCTACCTTACACTCCTTCTAGTGGGCAATCAGCCCAAGTTTAGCTTACTCAATATTTTCCACTCACTAGCCATTAGTAACAGACCTTGCATTTTCCTTACGATTGTAAAAAAAGAAAGTTGAGTTGAGCTTTTCAACGCATAGGTTCGAGTCATTTAATAATTATGGAACTAGAGCTTAAGATAAGCTCTTATTGAGCATGTAATTAAGACTCGAGTTTGACTTATTTAGATAAACGATATTTGTCTTGAGTTTAAACTTAACTGATTTACTAGTTGAGTTCGATATGAGTCAAGTCTAAAATAAGTTGAGCTTGAGTCTTCTCATGAGTCTAAGTATACAAAATTAAGAAATATATACATAAATAAATTAATAAGGGAAAAAATAACAAAAAGAAAAAGAAAAAATCCCAAAAATACAGTTCTTACCGAAAATATAGTACTCAAAATTCTTCATTCCATTTTATTTACAAAGCAATCTATCTCTCTCTCTAAAAAACACAATCACAAACCTAAACCCCTCTTCACAAACTACAATTCCTAACCCCATTTTTTCAAATCAATTGTAAATTTTGCATAGTAACGCAGTGTACAACACATCCACGGAAAAATTTTTTGATAACAATACCAAAAACATGCAACTCCTCAGTTTCTCTCTCTAGAAGACGACAAATGACAAGGTAACATTTTTTATCTTTCAATCAATTTTATGAACATGTAACGGTGTGAAATAACATTGCTGTTGAAAATATCATGGAACATTATTACCTATATGAAGCTTTTTTTTACATACCGAATTATCCACATTAATTAATTATACATGTACCTATAATATATGATATGAGAAAACTTATTTAATATTAATACAACCAATTGAGTTAGTTAGTTTTTGTATAAAAAATAGTAAGAAATTAAGCAATTGTCTTGAAGAGCATGCTTCTATATATTAAATCTAGTTATCACGTTAGTAGGTATTCATGAATGTATGGTTAGACATATAAGATATGGATTGTTTCAGTGTTATGAATTTTATTGAGTTGATAAGACATATAGGTGAGAATGAATACAGTGAAGGTAGTTTGCTATATTGGAGGTAATATTATGGAAGGAGAAGATATGATATGTTACGATAGACGCCCGACAATAATGGTTGGGGTAACGATGAAGCAACCTATGATCAATTGGTTGGCTTGATATGTAACTGGCTTCAGGTTGACATGACAACTCATCAGATCAATTTGATTCACAAATGTCCTCTTGTAGAAGTGAGTAAGAACATGTTCTGTGATGTTCCTATAAACAATGATTATGATGTTCAACAATTATTGGCATCCTTACATAGACATGGTGAAGTAAGCAGTTCAATAGAAATGTATGTTAAAGTTCATGAAATTGATATACCTCAATTGCTTAATACGATTTTAGAGGGCATGACAGTAATGTTAGGGTTTAAGTAGAAACTCAAGTGTTTCAATCTCAACCGGTTCCACGCAGTGATATGAGTAGCAGTCGCATGCCTCGTTAAAATAACATAACATTAATGAGTGAATCCAATAAGGACACAAGTAGAGAATAAACTAGGTTGTGAGAATAGTGACGAAAACTCAAATGATATTGATTTTAATCTTAATATCAGTTAAAGCGATGGATGGCTTTAGACCCTTTTCATTAGAGAGAACTCCAGTAGTCAAGTCTATACTCCTCTTACTCTATTAAGGAGGCTAGATAAAGCTCACCAAAATGACATAGACGAGACTCATGCAAGTGAAGCTACTTCAATCCCTATATAAGTGTCATACTCCGATACTTACAATGAGGATAGGGCACATATCACAAAGTAAAATATGGAGGAAAAGGAAAATAATAATGTAAAATTAAAAAAAAATTCTCAAAATAGAGTTTATTATAAAATAATCCCAAAAATACTATAGAAAAAATCTCCTTCTCAAAAGACGATTTTAAATAAAACTGATTTTAGGGATCGGTGCTCAAGAGATGATTTTAATTGACATGAACGATTTATTGCAAGTAGTTATGCCCGCATAAGAAACATGCATGGCCTCGGTAAAATAACATGTTGGCATGGGTGATTAGGAAAGCTATCTTAGGACATGAACGATTTATTGCAAGTAGTTATCCTTGTCATGTTATGCATGTTGACATGCATAACATGTATAGCCTAGGAAAGTAAATCAGAATTATGGAAGCATATAGGGAACATGCGCATGCATAACATGACAAGGATTTCCCCACGTTGGCAGATCCCATAAGGAATTAAATTAGAATTATGGAAATACGTTAAATGTCTCGTAAAGCACAAGAATTAAAAAAGTATTGTAAATATGGTTTGCAGTACTAAGAGGCGATTTTAGTATTAATTGTTATAATCGCCTTTTTAAGATATGATTTTAGTTCAATTTAAAATTGTTTATTGTAAAGGGGATTTTAAGTGAGGTATATTCTTGAGATTATTTTCTCAAGAACTCTATTTTTGGATTTTTTTTATAAATTTTATATTATTATTTTCCTTTTCCCAAATTGATGAAGAATAGATCTAGATTATATATTATATATTATCTTATAACATTATATATATATATATATATATTAGCTTTTGGATTTTAGTAATATATAACATATAATATATATAATATTTGTAATATATATAACGAGCCTAAATGAGATGAGTTGCTAATCTAAAGTGAAATTCGAGCTTAATTTATTTAAACAAATGAGATTTATTACTCATTTATCTTAAGTCAAGCTGAACCGAACTCAGCCAAGCTTAAAATGAGCGGAACACACAAGCAACTGTGTTTTTCACACACAGTATCTCCATCATATCGGTCAAAATTAACTAAGCGGCAAGATTTTTCTTAAGTGGCCTATATATTCACATGAATGAATAAAACTAATAATCATTATTAATTTATTATGAGAGGACAAGGGTAGGGACGCGTTCTTTCTTTTCTCTTGTAAAAGTGGAAGAGAAGATTATTATCAACAAAGGGAGATGGAGCATGCGGTGATACAGTATATTGTTCATCTTCCAAACAGTGTTAAGGTCAAAATCAAGATGAAGAGGTGAAATTCATCTCATTCCTAGAAAACAACATGTTACTAGATATCCATTGTGATTCTTAGAGAAGAGTTATATCAAGTTATCTATTGTAACCCGGATTCTAATATATATATATATCACTATTAAGGCACTCTTTTAAAGTTCAACCAGCCATTTTTTCCGTATTTAATTCATGTATCAAAAAATAAAAAAATGAGGAAGAGTGAAAATATTGGAAAATACTGAAAAAAAAAATTAGTAAAACAATCTGTGATTTTTATCTAACATCCATAAAAATTTTTAAACTTTGGAACAGAAGGGAAGAACAAAAATAAAAGCTAGTAATCTTACTTTAACGTTTCGTAAAAGCACTAAAATTAAAGGTTTTGATTCGGATAAATGAACTCAAAGCAACGAGTGTCAGTCATAATGACATCTTTTCTCTTTTCTCTTTTCTTAACAGCATTTATTAGCAAAAAATCACACGAAAATGGGAGTGTGACTATCCTCAAATGCTGTAAGCATTCTCAACAGCAGTAGTATTGGAAACTTTTATAAACATGCATAAAATTTATAAGAATTTCATTGAAAGTTCGTAAAAACACTGTACATCTACTTTCGTAATTATACTATATTATATATAAAATGCCTTCAAAAATGGAAAACATATAAAAGAATTTGTAATTTAACTTAAGCTGTTCTCTTGTAAAATTCCGGTATAATTTGTAAATCTATATAAGTTTCCAAAACACTCCTTAAAGTATTTTGTTTCAATGAAAAGAAATATGAAAACAAAAGTACATTTGTCATAAAACTATAGGATCATAAACTCTTATCATATACCGGCTTAGTACAGAATGCCCCATCACATAGAAATACTTATTAAAAAAAACTTAACTCAACCTACTTATTCATCAAAAGATAACTTATTTATGTAACAATAAGGATGTTACAACGAAACTCAGTTGAATCTTTAGTTTACAACCTATATGTATGGCTTACTATTTACATCAAAATATGAACCATTTTTTTTTTTCTTTCATCTTCAAAATAGTAAGGCTTCTGACTTAGTATAGATTCCATCCAAAAGTTGCTAACTCTGACTAATGCTCTCAGAATACATCATCTCTGGTGTTGAGCCTTTCAAAATTCTGCTAACCTAAGGATAAAACATTTTATCTTCTCAGCTACTGAAATTGAGTAAGAGCAAATAATAAATAATACAATATAGATAATATCACAACTCAAACAATTCATTCATAAACAACATATTCAACTTCACACATATATTAACCAGGCCAAGTATTTATTTCTAGTAATGCAGTATGCTATGCTCATGTACGTAGCATGCATTATTATTGATATCCTATACTCTTTCAGCAATCGAC